>JAAAQI020048565.1:0-18109 GCA_011800005.2 Stichodactyla mertensii | reverse complement strand
AATGTAGACCATATTTAGTGGTATTAACAGATGGTATTTTTAGGGCGTGCTCCCCACGTAAATTATAAGATACCTGTTTATTGTTAAAGATAGCAGTAAAAATGGCAGTAAAAAATTAGTCTTGTCTTTTGTCTTGTCTTTTGTCTTGTCTTTTTTCTTGTCTTTTCTTGTCTTGTAGTCATTTGTGGTGTCTTTGGTCTTGCCTTTGGTCTTGCTCCGGGTCGAAATTTTCAGAGGTGCGAGGCTGAAAGTATGAGTAAAGTCTTGGACGTTGTAGGCATAGCTAATAGAGGGGTTACAAAATTTTTAGTCTCCACAGAGAAGGGAGTTTACGAAATGTTTCCTCCCCCACTTTAATCAAAATAACGCCATAATAAATGAAAGATTTTCACAATAATGAATGGAAGATAAGGCTTCCTGTGGACAAACAGGATCGAGAGAATACAGAAAAGGCCTAGACGCTAGTTTCCCAATCAATATGGCGGAAACACGGCGGTAGTTGACGATGGGTTGATCAAAAAGGTTCTTGAATACATTTGTACGCAAATACAACTTTTGTGAGAATATGTTGACTTGAAAATACATGACAGGAACGTCAAAAGTAGCTCATCATGTCTGTACATAATAAACTAACGAAGAATGAGGCAAGGTAAGTCTGCTTGGATTATTTTTCATTTTCTTCTTTTTTAAGTTTATTGGATCTAGAACATCGATCGGTTTTATGCAACGTATTTTTCTCCCTAGTATTTTATCCAAAGGGTTATCCCTGTCATATATAATAATCTCAAAAATACTTAATTCCGCTCAATCACAAAACTATATACAGTAAAACTAAAGTACTGAGTGACTGTGTATCTATAAGGTATCTTGTCTGCTACTATAAGCTTAAACTAAGTTGTCTTGTAAACAAATTCAACCTAATTCATTTTTCTATATTTCTGTTATATTTTATAGTGGTAGTAGCAAGGAATCCAGAACGCATTTATACTTAGAGATCAATGCTACCCAATGGCCTATAGTGTATTCTCCTTCTTACAATATTGGGTTTCTAGGAGTTGAGAAATTTCACCCATTTGACTCTGGAAAATGGGGAAGGGTTGTAGGCTTCTTAAAAGGTACATTAGTTGTCAGAGATACAAATAGTGCTTAGGGACTGGTCAGAAAGTAAAGGGGGGAAGGTGGCCATGAAAAACAGGGGCTGGGTCACTTTTCTGAGCCTCGGGGGTGGGTAATGAGAAAATAAGCAGCATATTGTGTTTAATTTTTCATTTTTTTGAGAAATTACATAAAGTGGGTCATACTATATTGGGTTTAAACAAGGGATGGGTCAGCACTTTTTGGATGTTCAGTAATTGAATATTTATGGCCTAACCCCGTTAATATAGCAAATAATGACACATACAAGCTTATGAATCCTAGAGGAGATTTCATGTTACTGTAAAAACCTCATAGCATGATTGGTGCTATACATGTAAGTGTGCCTTGCTGTGACCGTGATGCTTTCTAGAATTTTCATGAGCCTTGCTGTGCCTTGACCATGTCTTGACTGTGTTCATGCCATGAGCTTTTCACAGTCATATGAAATCTGCTCTAAATGTTATTTCACCTGATGTAATAATTTGATGATAACTGAATATCATGCAGATGCCAAAATGATAGATGACAGTAACATAGTTGAACCTAGAGAGGTAACAACAGAAGATTTACTGGTTGTACATACCAAAAAATATCTAGACTCTCTCAAGGTAATGCTCTTCTTTTATTCAGTGACAGATCCAGGAATTGGAAAAAGGGGGGCCAGAAAACTTTTGCATTAGAGAAACTTCTGTGGCTAACAACAGGAGGACTGGGGATCCCATAAAAGGGGTGGCTGCAGCTTATTCGTCCCCTAAATCCTTCCATGTTTTTGAATATTATTTGGAAGAGTTTAGTGTATTTCCAGTTATGGATGGGGAGTGAGAGCCATTTTGGTGCAAACAAAATCATAGGGAAATTACATCATACTACTATGCACCGTTCTCTGAAGGAGCACAGTTTTCAGCCAATCAGAGCTTGCATAGTGAGATAACTACAATAAAATCGTGGGTAAAAGAACCTCCAGGCTGAAATTTGGCAAACTAAACACCCAATGTGTATAAGAACTGGAAACAGATTATATGATGTAGTAAATTAATACAAGAAAAAATAATATAACTCTGTACTAAATGGTGATATTCTATCGACTCCAGAATAATAGTGAATCATGTTCAATAGTTTACTGAATTTTATACTTAATAGCAAATTTTAATGAAATACACTGGATCAGAAACATGCATTTCTTCCTTATAAATAAGAACCTGAGTGTTAAAAACCTATTGTGCCTGATTTCTTACAAATCTACAGGAACCATTTTAGTCTGACTTGACCTTCTTTTATGTGGGCTTTTACTTTATATAATAAAAGGAATTTTAGGTACTTGCACACATCAACATTATTACCCTTTACTTAATTTGAGAAACATTTTACAGCTGTACTTTGTATGTTTGATTTTTAGTGGAGTGTAAATGTTGCCCAAATATGTGAGGTTCCACCAGTGGCCTTTATACCAAATTGGGTTGTACAGTACAAACTACTAAAACCACTAAGACTACAAACAGGAGGCACGATTTTGGTAAGTTTTTGGGAAGATTATGTATTTGGTATTTTGGTCTAGAAATAATGGAAAGTTAAACATATTCATAACATATTCATATATTTGGTATTTTGTTGTTGTTAAGGTAAGTTGTAAGTTGAATAACTCACCCTTAGCTTTTTGATTATCTCTTGTGCAAAGGCTGCAAAACTTGCTATTGAAAGAGGATGGTCAATAAATATTGGTAAGCAATATTTTCTGGTTTATATGAACTGGATGTACTCCAACATGCATGTCCTGAGTTCCAAAATCCAGCAGCCATCTGTACCAAAATACTGTACATGGGGGAAGGGGGGTTCTCAGTTGAATCCTATAGCTCATGTGCTGATTGGCTTTTGAGGATTAACCTGGAATTTAACTCTAAAAAGCTGAATTCAACATTACACAGGTAGCCTGCATGTTAAGCTCAAAAACAAAACAAAAATATTTGAGTCTTAGTGTCTCTGCTATAGGATTAAAGGAAAACTTGTTTCCTGACTCAGAAATTTCACTTTCAATTGATTTTCTAATCACTCAAAATAATTTACAATACTGCACTGGTCACTTTGCCACTCATGCAATATTTATTGTTTTTCTCATGAAATTTAATGTGGAATTCCCTCATCATCCAACACATTTTACTATAATTTTTCAACTCTCCAAATGTCTTTTCTGAGGTTCATATGTGTAGCCTTTGTCTTCACTTTTTGCAGCTATTTTAGCACTATGTACATGCTAATTCTAGAAGGTTCAAAATTAAAATACTGCTATAATAAATGGTATTTTTCTTTGTGTACTACAGGAGGGGGATTCCATCATTGCTCATCTAGTCATGGAGGAGGATTCTGTGCCTATGCTGATATTACTTTAGCAATCAAGGTCATTATTTACCAAACATCTTTGGACATTTGCTTTTCCTTGTCATCATATTTCATCATATTTGAGAGCAAAGGCTAAATGAATTAGTATACTATGTTTTATGTCTTACTTTTTTTGTTTTCTGAATTAAGCACTTGGATTTCAGAGAATTAAATTTATTACTCACCCACCCCACCTTGATGAAAAGGGAATGGTTCCTTAGGAAAAACACAATTGGAAGTTATGGATTTTTTATGCATCTTTTATGCATCTCTGTGGCATTTGAAATTTATTCTTTTTCATTTTTTTAGTTTTTGTTCAAATACTTCAACATTGAGAAGGCCATGATCATTGATTTAGATGCGCATCAGGTATTATTTCCCATTACATTTATCATATATCCTTAATTAAATTAAAAATACAAATGTCAAATATTAATTAAAATTATTTCCTGTTAATAAATTTTTACTCATGCACAGGGTAATGGGCATGAAGCTGATTTCATGGGAGACAAGCAAGTCTATATCATGGATGTATACAATGCTTACATATACCCAGGGGCTATGAGAGTAAAAAGTAAGTATTTCCATTGTGAATGCAATCAATCTAAAATACATCCACCAGTAATGATGATGATTTTTCAATGTACAATGGCATATCAGATGGCTCCATTGCCAGAACACATTTACAGCATGACGTGCAAAAGTATGACCACTTTTAACATATTCACATACTTTTATGCACAAGTATGTTAAACTGACACATTTTGATGAGAAGCTGTCTCATAAATTAAAAATCGTGATATTATCTTTTATAGTCTTGATCAGTTTGCTGCTCTCAAATACCGATTTCAAAGAAAGACCAAACTCGTTCCTAGACACCTTATCTATAATACTCATCCCACATGGAACATAGGGAATTGATTTCTTTGTATAAATATAGAAACCACCCGCATAATATTATAGCCTCGGAAATTTCTCGTCTTCAGTAAGTTTCTATATGAAGTTCGATTGCAGATGACTAAGCATTGTAATACATTCGTAGTTAACTCCATAAAACGAAATCGGCTGTTTGGATATCAATCTGCTAACACCTCACAGAGCCCTCACAATAACTTGTTTCTATGCTTCGCATATCCACGAGTTAAAAATGGTCACACTTTTTGTGTGTCGCTCTGTAAAACTGTAGAACAGAAATAGAGGCTATACACTATTAATTAGGTCCAGGTAGGGAAATGTTAGTTAGATTGGTTTTTGCATTTCATATGTTTGGACTTAGCCAGGTGAGGACTACAGAAATGCAGACATGGCATGAGTGTTACATGCTACATTTAGCTGATTTTTTTTAGGAAACTGCCTTGTTTTTAATGATAATTACAAGTACACATTTTTGCAAATTAAAGTTATAATTGAGGACTAATTGTCATTTACCTAACTTAATTAAAAGTTTTTAAAGCTATACATAATTGTACTAACCAGATTGCAAGCTTCCTTTAAAGGCCACATAAATTTATATTTCTATCATTGATTTTTCAGGTGCAATAAGTAGAAATGTTGAATTGAACCATTTTACGACTGATGATGAATATCTGCCCTTAATACAGAGGTTAGATAATAAATTTCTATTGATTCCATATTTCTTAATGTATAAAGCACATATGATCTGCATCCCCAAAGACTAGGGTCTTTAAAAAAAAGTTTCAACCAAAGGTGCAGGGGCAGATTTTAGGAGAGGGGCCCAGGGGGGTGCACACCCCCTCTGGTTCCAGTAGATGGGCTGACATGTTTGTGTATATCCAAATTATAGATGGTGCACCCCCTCCTAAAAAGTTCCTGGATCTGTCCCCAAGGCACTCTGTAATACTTAATAATTAAGTGCTAGCTTCATATTACTGTACATTGATACCATGTTATTGATATCTGCTTCCAGACATGTTCCGGAAGTACTGGATGACTTCAAGCCTGATATTGTTGTGTATAATGCAGGAACTGATGTGTTAGAGGGAGACCCTCTTGGAAATCTATCAATTTCAGCAAAGGTTAATTATAATTAATCAAACACATATAGAGTGATTGCAATAAATCCCATCAAAATTCAATAATCCCTGTCAAATCCCAACAAAAGAAAATAGAATTAGTCTACTTACCTCTGTTAGCTAGACTAATAACTTTTTCATGGGTTTATTGCAATCTCTCTAAATATTTTGTGTTGAGGTGTATATTAATATATTTTGCATATTAGAATTTTATTGTATTGCAATGAGATGTTCTAGCGTAGGTCTATAATTATTCATTTATTTGAAAGTAGAAAATTCATGTATGGGTTATGTTGGCATTAATTCTAATCAGTTTGTCCACATTAGCTGAGATATTCTATTAAATTTACAAACAGGGAATAATCAACAGAGACCAAATAGTATTCCAGGAAGCAAGAGCAAGAAATATACCTATAGTTATGGTAACATCTGGTGGATACCAGGTAATATGGTTTGTATCAAGCTAATAAAAAGTGCCAGCAGAGAAATTTTACTTTTCATACCTAGTAAATTATTTTTTCATTTCTGTCCACTTTGGCTTTCTGGCAAGGATGACATTTGTTGGAAAATGATTTGAGATTGTTAGAGTGGTGATATTTGACATATGCTAGGATAAGAAAGAAATGTTTAGAGCATGTACTTATGTGTAATTATTAGTGTGCTAAATTCATTGTTCGATTCCAGAAAAAAACTGCCAGAATCATAGCAGACTCCATTATTAACCTCCATGAAAAGAGACTTATAAGCTGCAATTATTCTGATTCAGGTTAGTACAAACTAGAAGAATTGTATATGTTGGTTGCGATGTTTCTGTTAGCTTGTACTAAGGTCTTGAGTTCCTGCTGTCATTGTGTTTTTTACCTTTTTTTTTACCTTTATTCTGTCATCAGGACCAATTTCATCTTCAAAGGGAGAACCTTCTTCTAACTACAATACTTTCGACAACCCTTCCTCTCTCTAAAGAATTTATACTCTGTCCATGTACCTATTACTGATGGACATACTACACCAACTATATACTGTATTTGACTGCAAGCAATATGTTTGACCACAACCCACACTGTTTGAACCATATTGATCTTTTTAAGTGTATGGGGAGCCCTTTATGTGCCCCCCCCCATATGAGGGTATAGAGGTTTTGCATGGCAGACACAAAATCTTTTTAAATGATAAAGAATTTAATCATTCAGGGGAAAGAGATTCTGTTGTTCTGCCATACAACATGGTAGCTGTCACATGGTAGTGCAAAACCTCTATTGATCAGAAATCATGACCAAAACCCATACTGTAGGTTGTAACTTATTATTGTTTTGAATTTAAAAGGTAATTTGACAGTTGTGTTTATATAATTTACTAACAGTGAGTACAAGTAGTACTGTTAGTTACAGTTTAGAGTACTAGCACTAGTAGTACCTACAATACTAGTAGAATATATATTACATGCTAACACTGAGGAAAAGAGAACTTGAAATGAGAGTATTTCTCTTTAATTAATTTCATGTGGATAACTTTATATTTTGTAGCATACAATGTACAATCATTTTATTGATTTTCACATACAGTGTAATAAAACAAACTTTTCTCAGTTCACTAAGTGATGTGCAGGTCAGCATAAATTATTGATCTGCATTAAATAATTAATTGTAGTGTAGCCATGACATTAATTTTGACTATTGAAAGTGTCGGATACCATTTGTTACATATAGTTTATGTACATGATTGTATAGTAATTCAGCTTATATCAGCATCAATATTTCTTAAATTTATGTGTCATGTATAATGTTGCAATAATCGTGGTACAATTAAATATGACATGACAAACCCGGAATTCATGAATCATACACTTATTATTAGCTTGAATCACGTGTCACAATGAACCCCTGTGAGGATCACCATGTTTCCTATCACCAGAACCATCAAGGTTGTTACAGTTGGATGAATTGGTTCAATCCCTGGCCGGCCAGACCAGTAAATATATCCACAGTTAGTTAGAATAACCAATACCACCTATAAAACCATAAGTGCTAAGGGTTGAATTTGTCAGTTTCTATCCCCAGAGTAGTAAAGTATTAAACTAAACTTAAGATATTCTAGCTGGGATTCCTATGACTGAGAAAACCAATAAAAATATTTGAGCAAAAACCAGTCAGATTAATGTTATAGGAAAATTCATTTCCTGACTCAGGAATTCCTTGTTGAATTTCAACATGGAATTTCTGAGTCAGGAAATTAATTTTCCTTGAATCTCATAGCTTCTGTAGTAATAACATCATAAGATTCTATGTGAAATTCTTATACTTCCATTTTTATTGTTTATTTCAAAAAATATTTCATGTGACTGTACATATATGTAATACCATAAGTATTGTGCTTCGAAATATAGAATTTATGCATGGTAACTTGCATGGTAGCAACATCTGGCAGAACTTAATAAAAATGGTTAATATAGTACTCACTAAAAAACGTTGTTAACAAGTTTTTATTTATGATTGATATTAATGTGTAATCTATGAGAATTAAGATATTTCTTTACAAATATCAAATGTACATGTACAGTCAATTTAAGTGCATATGCTTTAATACATCTGGTTCATCTACTTGTTGTGTTGAACTGCATAAAGTAGGCAGCTGTAGGAGGATTGGAATATACCTCTTTATTGATATAATCTTGCCTGTAAAGAAACACAATTTAAATACATATGTTGAAAGAAATATAATTTCAAAAAAAAAATTGGCTTTTAATGACAAGCAAGTTACCCTGCAGTCAATTCACATGAAGGGACAAATAACCTACATTCAACTTTTACTATATCCAGAAAATTAATTTCCATAAGCTTGTCCAAAATCTATTGCACTTACTTTTCTTTTTGTTCAGCTGCAAGTCTTTGATTCTCAAGGGCTTGATCTTTTTCTAGCTGCTTTCTCTTTCTTTCCATTTCTCTTTCCATTAATATGCCAGCCTTAGCTTGAGTTAAGAGAAGTCTGTTATATTCTCTTTTGCATTCCTCCTCTTCTTGTTTCAGTCTCTGTTGAATTAAAGTTTTCATGAAACTTTAACTTTCAGCTACTGTATAATAGAAGATTAATTTGACATGTTATTTGGTATTTGGTTAGAAGTTTGATTTAAGGATAGACCAAATCCATTTGGAAATGTCGTTGTCCCATTTCAGACCACGTACATGTTAATCCCTTGAGAATATGATTATCTTACAGTATCTTCTCAAGCACTACTGAGAAACAAAGAAAAACTACTCAAGGGAAAACACACGTCTGAAATGGGACAACATTACACCCAAGAGGATTAGTTCCATGCTCATGCTATTTCCCAGTGAGGCAAAACATTGTGTAGATGCCAAAAACTGTTCCCAAAGACATTACAGGTATTCAAAGTCAGATAATTTGAGAATCTGAGGTGTTTGAATTTTTTTATAGCCCCCTACATGTAGCTGACTCTAGGTTAGTTTCTAACTCACCTCTTTCTCCTTTAATTGCTCTTGTTGTATATATCGAATCTGTGCCAACTGTGCTGGGCTCATACCCTTCCACCTGTCAGTGATAACCCTGTGTGGGCCAAATGCACTTTGAGCAACATCTGGGTTCTCAGTCAGCATATCTCCAAATACATGGTTAGAGATTTCTGTGAAGTTGTCATCAAGTTCTTGCTGCTTCTCTAGCTGCTCCTTTGCCTCCTTTTCCCGTTTGAGAGCATCGTTAAAATCCCTGGTAGCCATGTTGATTGCCCGTCGACAGTTGGCTTCAGCAATGGCCATTTCACAAGCTCTCTCATCTAGTTCTCTAGCCTTGAGTTCATACAGATGATCAGCGTATTTTTGATTGGCTTCTGATTGATTTCTTTCATCCATCTGCTGCTTGCTGCATTCTCTATTGAGCAATACAATTATATTGTTACTTTGACATTGATGATGATTAAAATCCTTTTTGATGCAGCATTAGGGAGCTATGTACATTAAAACCAAAAAATGTTAAGATCATTGTACATGAAACCTAATAAGAAGAGGTATAGATTCTTAAATGTAAAATCTAGTGCAAATCACTCAAAAATAGTACTAGCTGTGAACATCACAGCATTTTGAAGAAAATAGAAGAAAAGTGAAGATGTACTATATTGATTCAAACATATTGAGCATCTAAGGCCCAGGTCAAATGTCAAACTTCACATGAGCCAAACTCATTGAAAACAATGGTTAATAAGGTGGTCTTCTTTGATGTCATTAGGTTCAGCTCATGTGAAGTTTGACGTGTGAAGTGTGCCTAATTCTGCTTTAATTATTGTTTAGGTTCCAAAATTATCTCTTAGGCGATCAAGTCTTCATCTGTGGAAATAATAGCACTGTGATGAAAAAAAACCATTACACACCAACCTCATCTGTTCTTGTTGAAGCTTCTTGCGCTCCTTTGAATTCAAGTCCTCCCCTAAAAACTTCTGCAGAGAGGAAACACCACATCTAGGATCGTCATCAGATACCCTCGCTGGCTTGTCTTTCTTTAGGTAATCTGGATCATTAAGGTCCCATTCACGGGTGTCTTCTGGACGTTGATGCTCCATTCGGAAGGTATTCAGCTCCTTGTTCAATTCTCTTATGTCATGTTCCTGTCTTTTTTCCATCAAAGCACATATCTTGTCATTTCTTGTCATATCAGCAGCTGAATATTGGGAAACAGTTGAGAAAAATATTTAAATAAAACCAAAAAGATTTCTCATGCTCATGTACATGTCAAGGTAATGCATCACTCAATGTAACCCCCACCTCCCCCAAGCTAGGCACAACCAGGGGAATGTGGGGGGGTACTTAACCTACTGTATTTACTTCCTTTTGAATCCCTGCCAGCAGAGGGAAGCGCTCTGTTTAGCCTTCCTGGTCTCTTGACCGGGGCTAACTTAAACTGCCACTAGAGGGGAATAAATGGGAACACTGGATCAGAAACATTTCCCTGGGGATAAGGGCATTTTCTCATTTTCATAGTTAAATTCCAAGTGCCCAGGTTGGGGGATACCTTGACTGGTGCGTAATGAACAAGATAATACATGTGATATCTTACAATGAAAACTTGTGCAAATCTCTGGGTTTTGGTACTGATTCCAATAAGTAAGTCTCATAAGTCTTAATTGAAATGTAAGCATCGTCTTACCAAATGCATTGTGCCTATTCCTTTCTTCCTCTTCTTGCCGTTTTCGTTCAGCAACCTGTGACTCAAGGGCTTGGACATCAATCTGGAGAAGTAGTAGTAGAGGCTATTTAATTCCCTCACTATTATTAAAATCACACTGTGGTCAGAGATCATTTTTGTTCTCCAACTTAACGTATTAGAAACAGAGAAGAGAAAAGACCTGTGTGAGTGTATCAAACAAGGACGAATCTTAGAAATTAGGAAATTATTCTGAATAGGTCTAAGGACTAAAACTAGTTCACAGAATTTAAGACTTTTGCTCAGAGAGGGAGGGAAATTCCTCAACCATTAATTTACGAGGATTTTAATTTACTAAATGATTGTAATCAGACACTAAAGACAAATTTAGTCCCAACAAAAGAAAAATTCAACTTACTCCGATAGTTCGAACACGAGCATTAAAAATTCGGCTCTGTCGTTGCAGTTCCCGGTTTCTTCTTCTCTCTATGGCCGCATTTTCTTTCAAATCGACTGGAAGATCAAGCTTATACATCTTTGCTGTTGTGAAAGTGCTTTAAAACAGCTGGAAAAGCCTTCAAATCTTGTAGTACGTCTTGTTCTTCTTGTTGCTGCAATTTCTTTATACACAACTCAAGTTTGCTGTGGAGCTTGTTGCTATGCAACCAAACCCCATGGTGCTTTGCGATATACTCGGCTTTTTCTCCGCTCCGTTTTTACTAACCCAGGAAACCCAACGTAGTGCCTCTCATGCATGGTATTTCATTCTTTCTATGTATATTAAATTCTGCGTGGGCTTCCTCGGAAAGTTTTATATTAACATCATAATGTGAATCTAATCAGCTTATTCCTCAATGTGTAACTAAAGTCAAGGATGGAGTCGTAGTTTGAGTTCAATTTCTATCGAAATCATAACTGCTTGTCGTGAATAATCTAGGAGATTAAAATACATTTACTATTACATGAGTAGAAATCTTATAGTATCTCTAAAATAGCTCTGCTCTGAATCCATCAAAGCCTGAAAAGAAAAACCTTTTGTGTTGCCTTGACTCGACCTCAGGAGTGCCCCTGCCTTGCCTGCACTCAGTATGGAATGCTTTATAAATGGACAACAGGGGCGGATCCAGAGGGGGTGCGCATCCCCCACCCCTCTCGGAGCAAAACTTTGTCCTAGAAGATACCTAATACGAAATGTTTTCTTTCTTTGATTCCAAGGGTTGCACCCCCGCTGGGCTGACTTTGTGCCCTGCACCCATCTCTGAACAAAATCCTGGATCCGCCATGCAGATGACTAAGTGCATTGCCGGGTTTCATATCGTGAGAGACTGGGACTCAAACAGGAACGGAAGTACTTCATGTAAGTCGCTCTTTGCTGTAAACACAATGAAGGAACGATATAAGGACCATACATGAAGTAGCAACCTATGCGGACAAGCTGAAAAAGACGACATTTAAAGTGAGAACTTTGTCGACAAAAGCTGCTTAAAAAACAAGGTATAAAGCCGAGTGTTAATGATAACTGTCAGTCAAACTGACAACAGAAAAGAAAAGAACAAACATGGTCGTTTACATGCATTTCTTATTGAATGTGAGTCCCAGTCTCTCGCGGTATGAAACCCGGCAATGAAAGGTTTGCGCACTCAGCCCCATTCTCCTATTTATGGAAACGGACAACGAAGTCAATCACCTGTTCTCCGCACCTTGTCATGTGTTAATTTATTCACTTTAGTTCACTGAAAAACACTTAAAGCAAAAAAAGAAAAGAAACGGATATATTACATTTCAATCGGCTGTGGTGATATAAAAATAAGAATATGTGAACTTGTATATGTTTGTATTCAAAATGAACACAATGGAGCTGTTATTTCCTTTTATTTTTGCTATGTATTTTTTAAATTGTCATTGTGAAAAGGAATTGAATATTTAATATTTAGTTGAGCGTAACACCTTTTTTGTCAGTGACTGACTTGCCAGTGAAGCTGTTTCAGTTATTAAACACCGACAAAAAAAATGTTTTTTTCGTGAATGCCAAGTTTGTGACAATCGCCAAATAAAGTTTTATTTAATTTTGCAATTGGCGAAAAAATTGCCGAACAATTCGAATTTTCTATATGCATCGAAAAGAAAAATTGGACTGACCAACTCATCAATGTTTAAAATCCAAGTTACGCGACAAAGTCATTTATCAACTTGGTTACCAGGTTGAAAAAGAGCACAACAACTTAGTTACCGAACAATTAATTCATTTTCGAAGTGAACTTCGCAGTCGGCGCATTATCATATCTCAATTTGTATTTACTTAGGCTTTGAATTTCAAATGAGATTCGTTTTTCAAGGCTTCAGGGACACCCAATCGTATCGAAGAAGCTAGGTAAACATTACAAGAAGCCAGTTTTGACGAAGGAAAGATCTAGTTTTTATCTAAACAGGTGCAAAAAAGACAGAACTGGATCCAACCTATTTCGAATCCTTACTGAGTATTCCAGCAAATGTGAGGCCGCTTTTGAGATGACTTTCAAAGTAGCCTTTTTCTGGGGAATCATATATTTCGTGTTCTTCGTTTTCGCGGGAGCAGTAAAAAGTAGACCCGTCGGTGGTTAGTATAAACTACTTATGATTTTCACTGTATACTTTTAGGACCACAAAACCTTGTTACTTTGCCTTATAAACAAATTCTATAGGAACCGTATTTGATCTCACTTTATTAGTAGTACCCGATTTTAATATATAATCAGAATTCAATACCCATATGCCATAGTTCTATATCAAGGCTTTTTACCGAATTCGAATAAAATGTATTCGGACATCGAGAAAAGAACTTCTCAATGTTTACCGAGCAAGAAACATCGAGGAAAGATTTTTTAAAATTTAATTTTTTCCCCCTGTTATATAACGAAAGCTATAGTATTCAAAATATACGAAGATTTTTTTTTTCCTTCTTCACTTTTGGTGAACTCATTTATAGCTGTCAGAGAAGGTGTTCGCCGTTTTGGCCCGTTATGATCTACGAGCAAATAAAACAAGTTCTTCGTTACTTCGTGATATCTTTTGAAACTGGGATAATTTTTTCGGATAAATTACATGTTAACGAAATCTGGATAGTTTCTTTCAAATGGAAAACTGTTTCTATGACAAAAGTAACTTATAAATAGCCGAAACTGAACAACGAACGACTCATTCCGTAGTGCAATGAGAAGGGAGATTTTTGAAATTTCCACCAAAACGAGAAGAAAAAAATATATTTAAATAAGATTTCATAATCTCTTATTAAATCGTTTTTATTAGTTTTATCCGTTTGAATTTCGAAACTCCAAGTCATCCATCGATGCTTAGTGTCGAATACAGTACTGAGATAATAGCACGTATCGTGGTAACTAGCGCTAATGACGTATTCTTACTTAACGCTCTATGTTTAATAAGTAACAGATGAAACAATTTTCAGCTCTTTTTCCCATAAGAGTCTCAGTTTTTGTTTAATTGTGATATTTTGTACGTGCGTCAAAGTTTTGAAAAAAGAAATACTGGGAAAGACAAGCCAATAGCACAGAGCGAAGAAAAATCTCTCTCTTACTTTTTTCTTTTTTCCTTTTAAAATTTCTTTGCCTGTACGTACATATATTACTGAACTGAAAACAGGACAGAGCCACCGTGAAACATAAAAAAAGCAAGACTTCCTCATGCAAACTTCTCAGGAAATATCACTTTAAAGATGTGGAAAAGTCATATTCCTTCGTTTGTTTTTCGTTCCGCGGAACGTACTAACCTTCACAGCAAAAATGTTTCATGAACAGTACACTTCACTGAAGCTTTGCGGAATTGACTTCCAGTTAGTTAAGCTTTAGCGGCTTTGCTGTTTTATTAATCTCATGGATTGCACATATGATTTATGATCTAATATATTGTTCAGTGCAACACAACAAAAAATATATATATCGACATTTCTTGTCGATAAAAAGTAACTGGCTTGTTATAATAGGTTTCTTGCTCGCGATCGATGAAAACAGTGAAATGACAGCTGTAACTTAGAAGTCTAAAGAGAAGTGGTAAAAGCGTGCATAGTCGATGTTGACAAACGCCGATTCTGTCTACCGAATGACCCGCTAAGCGAGCCACGGAAAATATAGCATAAAGACTGTGAATTGAAATTGTTGGCTCAAAGCCTTGATTCCCAGAGTCATTATCCACTAGATTTTGAGGTTTATCTATGTCAAAAACTCTGTCGTGCATGATCTCTTGGCTTCGGAAAAGACCGGGAAGAACGGAAGACAAAGTCGAAGATAGTGAAGGACAGTGTATGAGAGAAACTGAGCACTGAGTATATGAGAAATTACTAGCGAAAAATTTCGATACTCGTTTAAGGGACTGTTCATTAATTATCCCTTCGGGGAGCTGGAGGAAAAGTAGGGGGGGCTTCGAAAAATTTTCTCACAAAAAAGGGGGGTTGAAAGAACCAAGTAAGGTATGTCAGAGAGTTTAAATTTTTATGGGAGGGTGGTCGAAAATTGTTTTTGATAGATGGGGGGGTGAAATGTTTCCCCTTCCCCTCCTACCTTTCCTCCAGCCCACCCCAAGGGATATTTAATGAACAGTCCCTTAGAACAGTTTTAAATCCATGAAAAAGAAAAAAAAGTTATTCAAGACAGAGGAACAGAAGACAGAAAAACTAATGAGCTAGAATCCACTGTTTTCAAGGAAGGATTGTAAGTTTTGCTTGTAGTTTACGGCTTTTTCAACGACTGCACTGTTCGAGGGCCTTGGATTGGCGATTCAGACCGAGTTTCTTTGGCACATTCCCTTTGCATTTTAATTCAACTTTCAAGGGGTCCACCTACGGAAATTATTAAATTAATAATTTCCTTAGGTGGACTCCTTGAAAGTTGAATTAAAATGCAAAGGGAATGTCCGTTAAATTAGATATTCGCTATTTATTTACCAGTATCTGCTACAATTCAAAACGCTCATTCATAAAGTCCAATGAAATTAATAAGAGCTTTGAAATGTGGAATCCCTTAAGATTAAAGAAAAAAACCTCATTTTTTAAAGGTATTGACATGACATTTTTTTCGATTTTCTTGCCTCCTTTTAACTCATTGGAAGCTGGACATCCAACGCTATTTCGAAAAAACATGTATCGCGAACAAATTTTTTTATCGTAATTTTTTGTATACATGTAGCTTAGTTAATCTAAAAGCAAATGATAAAATAAAATTACGGCGTATCCATGCGATTTGAAAAGTTATTTGCTAATAAACGCACGAAAACTTATTAGAATTTGCCTAAATAACCACAAAATCCCCAGCCCTCCCTAGAGAGTGGCAAGAAATACAAGCTACGGATACACGGCGCAGCATTGCATGCAACAAGTTTAAATGCAACAAAATTATGCAACATCGCTTGCGCAATGGCGTCTCCCTTCGATCCACACCTGCTAGACTAAGTCTTTTAAAACATTTGGTGAGTAAAACAAATTATTTTTCCATTGAATGTGGAAAGTTTTTCCGTAGTGTTTGTCAACTTCAAAACACGAACGACCTCAAAAGTTTTTGAAAAACAAGTTTAAAGCTTCACCAATCAATTACATAAGCACAAGGGGCTGATTTTAAAATACAAGGATGTCATAACAAGGTGTTTAATTAGCGAAATCGGCATTTTCTAGCTTCTTTAAAATATTCTTTTAGTTTACCGAAGACTAGCATGGCACAGTACTTCGACAGCAGTGCGCGCACTTTGTTCTGCGCATGTTACTCAACGAGCGTGCGCGAGAACGTCACATATTTGAATAATAAACGTTTTTCGAAGATCAAGTTTCGCACAAAAACCATCGTAAAAACAAACTAGTTTTACGAATCTTGGAGAAGAAAATTCTGATTTTGAAAAGAAAAACACATGGCTTCTTATATTCTAAAATTAAACTCATTCTGGATAAGTCAAAGTGCATAAAAAACGGTTCTTTTGACCACTGGGACTAAAGCTACGGACGCACGGTGCAACATTTTGCATGCAACATTGCGTGCAACAGGACTGTTGCAGTGTGTGTCTACCCCTGAAACTTGTTACACGCAACATTGCATGAAACAAATCTAAAGTTGAATCGCGCTCTACTCCTGCAACATTGCGCGCAACGAATTTCATTGTGTGAACGACTGCAACATCGCTTGCAGCAATTTGAAATCTTCAGCCAATCAGGTTTCACCAAGTTTATAACCGCTGACAAAATGAAAGTTCCTTTCTTTTACGCAGTTGATAGTGAACATAGTCTAATTCTTATTAAACCAGTTTTCGGACACTTTGAAGGTGAAAATGTTGATTCTGCCTCGTCATCATGCACGCTGCGAAGTCACGTGAGAAAGCACTAGCCGCCAGAGCGGACAGTGCATTTGCCGCCTTTGCTCGAGTTGGTTTGTAAATTGAATAATAGACCTTTTACCAAAATGGCGGCCGAAATTTAAAGTAAGTTAAAATTAGAAATTAATACCAACACTAGAAAGAGCACGTCAACTTTAGTAAACCTGCAAAGATTCATTATGTTGGGTGTTAAAGCGGCCGAGAAAACATTTTTCAAAATGCCAAACTTACAGAGAAATGTATGTCTGAGCGTATACGCCATACCCTCAGACATACATTTCTCTGTAAATTTGTCAATTTTTGAAAAATGTTTTCTCGGCCACTTTAACACCTAACATAATGAATCTTTGCAGGTTTACTAAAGTTGAGGTGCTCTTTCTAATGCTGGTATTAATTTTTCATTCAGTTAAATTTTTACTCATTCGAATTTGCGGCCGCCATTTTGGTAAAAGGTCTATTACCAAATTATCGATCAGTTACCGATTTTTCCTTTACTAAGTCTTGGCATCGCCACACAAAAAGTCGGAAAACACTTAATACAACCAAACTTTACTAGTTAAGTCCTCGTTTGGATATCCGTTTGAACGATTTACGAGATGGCAGAAACATCCACAACAGAAGCACATGGCGGACGGGACACCGTCGAAAGACAGTCCTCAGAAATCGTCTCTGCCATAAGCAGTATGAGCTCAATGATAGCTACTTCAAAAAAAAAAACTTCACTCTACGATGCAGCAGTCATTTAGTGACATGAAAACCACCATAGAGCACCTCACCATTAAGGAAACTCATGAAGACTGGTCTGGGGAAGATCCCGAAGAGTAGGCGCCTGCCAAGAAGCGCGCCAAAACCAAACACGCAGGACACAAGCCAGCAATCTGGCTCCTGCTGGGAGAGTAGCAGAAGCCAGGAATCTGGAACTACTCAAAATCATGAACAGAGCGTAAATAAGTTGTTAAGTAAGAGCTCTGACCACAATGATACGAAACAAAACCAAGACACTGCCGAGATTGAAGTGCTGGCAGGAATTGCTAACGACCTGAAACTCAAACAAAAGAAAGGTCCTGCTGTGA
>JAAAQI020048454.1:0-18109 GCA_011800005.2 Stichodactyla mertensii | reverse complement strand
TTTTGTTTATTTGCAGTGATCAAAGTTGCTTCCATTAAGTTTGCTTGTTCACTTTACCTCCATTCTTTCTAATGTAATAGATCAGGCAAGTGACTTCATTTTTGTAGAAATTACCATATGATTGTTCAAATTTCATTTTTAATCACAAGGTTTCTTATCTGCCAAATTCATTTTGAAATATTATATTTTGCTCAAACGTAAATTATTAAATTTATACTCCCTGGATATGTTAAAGTTGAGTTCCTGTAAGTAGCACTTAACTTTATCTAGAGAAACAGGAATACAACACAAATATAGTTATTAGATTAATATAATACTTGTCAAGAAAAAGGTGAAGATCAAATTGCTTTTTTGTTTTGGTTTTGTTTTAAGTTTCTTTGATATTTTGGCACTCAAATAGAAGTTTTCAAAACTGAACTGATTGGTTGTGACTCATAACATTTCTAAATCAAAAATTACTTGACTGGTCTGCATCTGTCACAAAATCAAAATTGTTCAAAAGTTTTATTTTAATAAAAATTTCAAAGCAGCACATCCAGCCTCTAATATTCCTAATTGTTAAATGTACTTGACTATACCACCTGCACAATGTACATCTGGAGATAAGTTACCATTCAAATGGAATCAGTAATGCTGCTAAAAAAACTGGGAAATAAACTGTCAGTGAGATTAAGATTAATGTCATTCCTTAGTTGAGAGTCAACTACAGTACCATACTTACATCTACAAGAAAATCTGAAATAGAAACCAAGCACATTTTAATTGTTTAAAGAGACCAAACACACAAAAAAGATGAAAATTTATTTCATTCACTTTTTACAATATTAATTCTGTTCATTCATACCATTGTCATGGTATTTACAATTTGTAATAAAAAAGCTAAAACTAGTTTTACAATTTTCCTATTTTCCTACATGTCTATCATCAGTAAAACCTGAAATGTATAGTAAAACCTGAAATGTATAGCCTGTGAAAAAAAATTAGCTGCCAAAAAGTGCTGTAGAAAGAAGTTGTCAGTAGTTGTTTAGTTGATGTTTAGTTTAGTTGTTTATATTGATATAATATTTTCTGTATTTTAAGATCTGATTCTTATGTTATTAATCAGAAAATTAATAAAATAAGAGCATCAAGACCAATGCAGAAAATATTTTATTATAATTAATCTTTAAAACTAAGTACTATGCTAAACCTTACATATGGGAAGCTGGAGACCCACCAATCCCATGCAGCTATTATTAAATCTATTCACTATATGTATATTAATTTTATGCTTTATTTTTTACAGATTAAATTAATCTACAAGCCTATTGATGAATGAAGAAAAAGTTCCTAGGCCGAAGTTCCTAGGCCGAAGTTCCTAGAGCCGAATATTAATTATATATTGAGTTTATAAAATTTAGGATTATATGCTGTGGAAGAGCAATAAATAATTTTTTTCAAGAGCACAACGCAAAACATGTAAAAATTATGAAAACTAATTACTTCCTAATTTCTTCCACAGTAAACATGAAAATTTCCTATTGAAATTTTCTTAGCTGTGCAGTTATCATAAACATTCAAGTTGTTGTACACATCTTGATGATTTATGATTAAATATTTTGCCATACTTCCCTATGATATCCATAAAGAGTTCTTCAACAGTTGCAGTTAAAATAGTTTAATTTGTACAGTTAGTGCTTTTAAAAGTTATAATCTTTATGGATGGAGTTTGGTTAGCTACATTTTGGCATGCATAATGAAGTATGACAAAAACCTGCATTTTTTACTGTCCAGGGATATGTGATTTACAATCAAGTATCCCTTGCATCTGAAGTAAAATGATCTTTGTACATTAATGATCATTGTGTAGAACATCAATATTCAAATTCCCTAATTTTTTGGCCTTAAACCTAATTGTAAAAAAAAAAAAAAGTTCTACCCAACCAAAGGTAGGTGCTATCTATTACAGACAGCAACAATAGATAGCACTGGCAGTTTGCACCCCTTTCCAGTGCTGGTTCCTAGTGCCTACCATGTTGCCAATGTGTAGTCCCTCGATGTCGACTCATTATCATGAAATTTAGCATAACTAAATGACTAATAGATGAGTGTTAGTGCAAACCGACCTAAGAAAGGGTAGAACAGAAAACTAATGGCTTTTACCAAACCTGGCAAGTCCAAGGGCCTTGCCTTTGAAAAATGATCCTTTCCACACAATTAAATGCCAAATAGACCAGATTACAATATGTAACAATTTGTGTTTCTTGACTTCAAGATGATAGAGAGATAGATAATAACTTGACCCTAAACTATCCTAATGTTGCATGCCTTCACCCTAGCTTAATATAATATACTAGTAAGACTAAAATGTGTCAAGAATTATCAATCTCAAATCATCTTCAGGACAAGTAATTTGCTTTCTGCTTGTCATAAAACGCACAAACTTTGACCTAAGCGTGGCTGTTGCTACTGCATCCTAATACTTTGGGAACAGAAAAAAATCAAAGTTGTGTGTTTTATAGATCAAACAGAAAATTTAATCTTTTCACTTTTGGTTACAAAATAAGGATTCACCTTCCCCTAAACCGAATGCCAATCATACGGGAGTTCAAATGCAAGTTTTAGCTGTCTGTGTTGTGATCGAATAAACTAATTAGCAATAAATGAAGGAAAACCCTTATTTACAACCAAAGTGTTGTCTTGGTAAAAGCCCTAACCCTAATGAATTTTTGTAACAATTCACCAAAATGAAAAAATGAGAGAAAATTGAAAAATTTGATTTGCCAATCATCTAGAAAAAAATCCAAGCTGGAACATTGAATAAAGGAGAATTGTACCTTGAACATGTGTCTGGTGTTGCTTGAAAAAATATATTTCAGTTAAGGATACAAATGCAACACCCAGTTTCACATGCTTCGTAGTCTTCTTTCATAGCTTCTGATTGACTTCTAGCCATTCTTTGGAATTAAACCTTTTTGCTTTGCATTTCTTAATCTTCAGTTGTATCCAACTTTTTCACTCTCTTGGCACCCTTCCATATGCTAAAAATAAAAGTCAAGAATTAAACATTTTGTAAAAAATATATATAAAGAGACAAAAACAGGGGCAGGTGGGGTGGGGTGGAGCTAACTTAGTAACGTTTTACTGCTTTATTGTAAACATATTGTCATTTTGTTAAAAGTAGGAGCCTCTGCCATCACTGAAACCCACTTATCAAAGACAATGGCTAACTTCAAATCAGCCCACAATAAGATCATATTGCTTAATCATACAAGTGAGGCTATGAGGTCATATTTTTAGGGATATGCATTTTATGAAATAAATGTTTATGGGGAAATTTTAAAACTACATACCATTAGGCCCAGGAGAAGCACTATAATTAATTCTTTAGTCTAAAAGCCCTTATGAAAAGAAAATTAGAGCCACACCCACAATTATCAAAAATTAAAATGAATCAAATATTTAAATAGACAAATAAATAAATAAAAACGATGAAAACATTTACCATGTACTCGCATCTCCATAGCCGGCGAAAAAGTTGACGTAACTTTTTCAGCCCATTTTTTTCCTCGAGCCTAAAAAGGAATTATACGTAGTTAAAAAACGTTTTCGATATCCTCGACTAACAACCGCAATGATCCAAAAAAAAAAAGTGGAATTATTTACCATGGCATTGCATCTCCATAGCTGGCGAAAAAGTCTGTTTGACGTTGCTTTTCCCGCCCATTTTTTCGCTCCTTAAATAAAGAAAATAAAGATTAAAAACTTTTCTTGACTGATATCGAAACCACAATCACTAAAAAAAACCGGTGAAAATATTTACCATGGTCTCATATCTCCATAGCCGGCGAAAAAGTCTGTTTGACGTAACTTTTTCAGCCCATTCTTACGCTCCTTTCTTTAACTTAAAGATGTATTGACACACTTGATAGAGAAATGGCGCCAAAATATCCTGACAAATTTGCACAAGAAACTTGGTGGCCACCACTGAGGCAGAAATGGCGGGAATTTTTTTGGACTTAATTCTTTTTAACAAACGTTTTTTATTTCATTCTATTCCTTTTGAATAATTCTTTGTCAAAATGAAAAGCCTTAATGTTGAGCAAATGAGACGCCAAGAGCTATTATTTGTACACAAACCTTCGAGTGCAACGTTTCTGGTCTTGTCCAAGAACTTCTGTGGAACACCAATTAAGGAATTTTTAGCTCTTCCCTTCAATGGAAATGACTGTAATATTTTTTTCTGTTAAAGAAAAAATAACCTTTATTAATAAACGGGATTAAAAAAACTTCAAAATTTACATTAACAATAGAAAATTCGAATCTTTAAAGCGCGCGAAAAAGCTTTCTCCCAATGCAAGAGTTTCAATTTTTGCCAACCCGCTCCACGTTTCAACCAATTAATAACAAGCTAAAAAAGAGAATTCCTCTTTTGCGCCGAGCAAAAGCTAAAATGTTATTTTCAGCAATAAATTAGCTCTCTGTGGGCACTAAATATTGCTAAGAGATATCTAAAGAATAGAATTTTTCATTCACCGTGTGAGAATGTGTTCCGGCTGTTCACTGTTCACGATCTTGCTCAATGTGTCTAACCAAGCCAAAAAATCCTTCTTTTGAAGGCTAAAACGCGATAATTAGTTCATCTTATCGTAGTTCTGTCTTTTACCTATTAAACAAACAAAGAAAAGTTAATAATTTTGAAATTTTTAATGGAAATATTTCGAATTTTTCGTACCTCAAAGTAGTACACTTCACCTTATACAACTTCTGGAATAAAGTGCGCGAAAGTTCAAAAGCAGCGCGCTAGAAGTGTCACTTGAGCGGTTTTGCAGCCAATAAGAAATCGAGAAAAGAGCGGCTGTTTTCAATGGAGCCAATCAGAGATAAGATCATAACATTGATTGGCAAGCGCAGAAACATCTACGGGGAGAACCAGAAGATTTTTCGAGGGTCGACACAGGCTGCCCAAACTTATTGAATGACTATTATTACAAAATTTCCCATTTTTAGAAAATAAATGAAAGAATTTAAAAACAGATAAGGTACTTGTGTTATTTTTTAAAGTTACTTAAAAGATAATGAAAATATGGTGCATTCAATTAAAAATCAAGCCAAAAATTTTCTACTTTTAGTATGGAATTTTTACGCAAAGAGACTCTGGCGGTGACCATGCTTTGTGTCATCCTCAAAAAAAGATTGAGGTAAAGATAAAGTTGAAGGGGTTAATAAACGCAGTTGGATTCGGGCAAATTCTAAAATGAATAAATAACTAAGCACGTGACATGATTTCTGTTTTAGAAGGACAAGACACACCCATTTCTCCAGATTCACATATCTTTCTTCAAAAAAACTTTCATTTTTATATTGGTAGCTTTTGATATTGCAATCCATTTTTGGTCCAATCCGGTGCGCCGAAAACGAAAACCACAGGTAGCCCTGCAAAAAGGTCTTGACCATCATGATGCTCTTATTACTTGTTCTCACTGCGCATGCTTTGGGGTCGAGAATGACTGGGAACCAGTTCTTATCCAAGATGGCGGCCATGTCTGCCGGAAAAATGTCTTGGCAAAAAGCTTTTTTTCTTGGCATTTCTTCTCGTCCTAATATCGTAAATAGCTTTCTTAATAAAAGCCTACCTTGTTGTTCTTATGCTACGTTTGTTGGGAAGGCTGCTTCGTCGATGATGAGGAGTAACAGAGGATCAAATCCAAGAGGTATGTAGTGGAAGTTTTTTGGTTTTGTCTCTTATCTTGTTATTTCTGTTCTGTCTGCTCTGGCTAAGATTATTGTTATTCCTTTCATAGAGAGAAACAGACGGGGTGCATCGGGACGCAAACCAGCTGGTGTAAGGGTTGTGTACATAGCGATATTTCACGTAACATACTAGTATGCCTTTGTCATTCAAGTGCCAAGCAGAGACAAACGACTTATAAAGAGCTTTTCTGGAAATGATTGGCATATTAATCATCACAATGTTTTTGCTAGTAAACACCAAGTGTTGCTGTAGTCACTCCTGTGTGTAGAAAGACAGTGATGCTATCTATATGACAAATTATGTATGTTATAAATAACAGTTATTGCCAATGCACTTGCGACCACCTGATCAACTTTCCTTCTTTTTAATTTATGTTATAGTGTTTTAATGGGAGTCATGAGGGACTTAATAAACATTGTCCTTGTGATATTAACGTTAATGTGCCAATCATTTTAACAAAAGGTTTTGTCACATTGATTTGTTGGATTATCCAATAGATTTTTGATTGGCAATTTAAATGACAATCAACCAAAACAAAATAGGTCATTTTATGTCCACCTTTTTCATATGGTAGGTGACACTTTCCAGAACACAGTCATACATGTACTGTTTACAATCTTAGTGAAACTAGCTTACCATCACTTTAGTCACTGCTGTCACATTGCTTTGTTGGATTGTCCAATAGATTTTTGGTTGGCAATTTAAATGACAATTAACCAAAACAAAATACATCATTGTATACCCACATATACAATTCCAGAATCCTTCTAGAGCAATCAAGATGGTCCCAGAGACAACCGATTGGCCTTCAGTGTTCTCAGGTGCACAGACATTCAACCCATCAGTGATTCCTGTGTTCTTTAGGATGGGAAGGCCAAAACATAATAGAATAGACAAAAAGCCTAATAGGACAATGGGAAACATTGAGCTAATGAAGGTTGGTATCAATTTTGAAGTATATGGGAGAAGGGGGACATAGTGCAGGACAAAAGAAAAAACATGATCAATGTTTTTTACTGGTAAATGAATTTTTCTCAAACATATTGACCCTGTTTGTACAGTAAACGATCATAGCACATAATTGTAATCACGTAAAGTACACTGCTGCTTTCAAAGTTACGTAACTATGTGCAGATTGTAACGAAATGTACTAATAATACTAAAATCTCAAATTTTGTATTCCAGTAACTATATCAGTACTTACATAAATGTAATAATTTAGTTTTTTTTATAATTGCCTTGTTTACAAGTTTTCATTCCCAAGAGGGTCAAAAGACAGGCATGGTGGCCATATTGGTGCCACAGACAGAAAGACCCAATGAAAAATCTTTTGTTGACTGGCACCAACACCAGCACAATGACACGACATGAAAACAAGCAAAAATTACTGCAAAAGTTGTATTTACTTGTACATGTACTTTTATGCTCAGAAATTGATGCTTTCTTTTTTTTCTTTGTAAGGTAACAAATTTCTTCCATCTTAGTCCCCCAGCAATACAGCGTCACTGTGAAGCACTCAAACGTAAGTTTTCTTTTAATCCTAAGTTAAAAATATTTTTGTCAGCATCCTGGAATGGATCGCAGTGTCTTGATCCAATATTAAATGCATACAATTATCTTATAAATATATTACTTAGCGTACACTGTACCAGTAAAGAAATTGAGTATTAATTAGCACAATTTTTTGCCTTTAGCTCTCTGTAAGGATTGGCCATCAGATCTTGATATGTCATCACGTCCTCTCAGAGTTACAACCAGAAATTATCTTTTTGCTGGTCCATCACTGTACCATCCTGGATCACATAAAGTTAAACTCCAGGTACTTGATACTAACACATGTATTCTATTGGCTAACTCTTTTAGACCTGAGTTAGGCTTCTTTTCCTTAACTCCTATATTTTTTATCTTAAAGAAATTGACTTATTGTGCACAGTTACAAACATTGTGAAGAACTGTTGGTAATTAAAAATACATGTACAATATTTCTTAATTTCTAGATCTGTTTAAAAGATTTGATTCTTGATGCCCATGCAAGAAAGAAGTTAATTGAACTCATAGGTGGAAGATATGACCCAGAGACAGACATGTTGACCATTGTTACAGACAAGTATGTTACATGTACAGTATACATACAGGGTATTTGCATGAATCTAGCATAATACAATAGAAGGATTTTCCTTTGACCATGAAAGAAAAATTACTACATAGTTTGTACTAGTTGATAAAGAACAAAAGAAAACAATAGGTTTAGAGTCTACTACTAACTATTAGTTTGCCTATTCTTTCATGGTTGAAGGAAAATCACTCTATCCCTCACAAATGGATTGCTACCAACACATGTACCTATATTTTTCTCTCCAAATTTGGATATGGACAGACACTAACCTTTAATGGTAAAATGACTTTGGCAAAAGTTTGCTTAAGAAAGATGCCTCCTAAACCCACATGCCCAAGCTATTTTCCATGTCCCAAAAATTATTCCATTTTCAGGTATAAAAGTGACTATTTTTTCTTGATTTATCATAGGTGTCCCACTAGAAAACAAAACAAAGACTATGCACTATACTTATTAACTGTTCTTTACCATGAAGCATGGGTGAGTTACTGTGTGCTGTTTGCCATCCTCAATTACATTTATATGTCAATCACATTCACTTGATGCCATGGTCTTTTATTACAAGCAGCAGCAGAAGTATCTATAATTAGTCTTTTTTATATAATTCTTGTTTAGACAGAGTTCATTGGCATATTTCTCCAAAACTATGTTTACATTTCAATCTTGTCCCCTGACTTCCTTGACCTCCATAATTCCTACAGAATTATGGATAACTGGGAAGATGTATTGTACATTGTACATGTATATCAATAGATTATTTTTGTCTCTCCTGGGCAATGGGGATTTTTCCATATGGTAAATGCCATAGAAAGGCTGTGCTGCAAATTCCAATTTCCCCAAATCCCCAGTGGCATCTTTACCATCTCAACTAAGATCTCATAACAATGCATCATCTTTCTGTGTGTTTAGAAAACAGAGCCTTGGGAAACAGAAACTGATGAAAGTCCACAAGATGATGAAGAAGAAATTGAACTTCCCAAAAAGAAAAGACGAAGTCCAATACGTTTTCGTCTAGTTGATGATGAATTATACAGGTTTAATATATATGGCAAAGGGTTTAAGGTTCAAATTAAAACCAAAGTGTAAATAGAACTGAACTATTAATAAAGCTGACACATTTTAATTAGTAAACCTTATTCTGTTTTTGTCATTTTTAATTAGAGCATTTACCTTTTTTTAAACTTAGCTGTAGTCAGAGTAGTTTTCATATGAGTGTGAAAAATTCATGGTGTGGTTGTGCTGTGCAGTGCTGTGCCATGGTGCTGAAAGTGTCATTGTGAGCATTGTTTGGATGAGCAGTAATCTGTAACTGGATCAACAGATGCTGTACTATTCATGATGTTTCACAGTCATACAAAATCTACTTCTAGCTAAGACCATAATGTTAAGAAATTGTTTCAAGAATTGGGTGTAGGCCCTGTGCAATTAGAAATTTTTGATCTGGAAGCACATGTCGAACGTTCAAAATGGATACATGTTGGGATGACCATGGGAGATGAGTCACCATAGAAACACGGTGTGTCCGATCATAGCAAGGGGTTAATAGTACATGGCTAGAGGCTGACTAACTTATCCCTTAAAGACTTCAAGCTAGCTTCTTGATCATGGATAACAGTGTTGGAGGCAAAATCTCCAGCTGACCCTTGATTGCTTTGTGCTGCCATGTGCTGTAGGCATATGATCCCATAACAATCAGAGAGAAATCCTTAGTTATCATAGTCCACAAGAATCAGATGTTGTTACTAAGACCATTACATCGTTTTATAATAGAAAAGGGGGGTGCAAGTTGCAATTCCTTGTAGAAAGCCACATTTGCTGGAATCACCTAGGTCCCAGGAATGCGTCCAATCACAGATTGATACAATTCCTATGCAGTTGAGTTTAAAGGAATTGCACCAGACCAGTTTTACTGCTTTCAGTCATGCACAGTTCGGTGAATTTATTTTCACAGTGAGCCAAAAGAGCGCTCTTTTTGATATGTTGTTATTCAGTGATTTCTTCTATGATTTTGTTGCAAGTGGGCTACCTGTGGTATTGCCCAGTCTTCCCTTTACAACACACGTCCAATATGGCGGATAAAGTTGCTGTTGGCGTTCATTTGGGCTGCACGTCTGCCTGTGTTGCTGTTTGTAAGGTAAGACGTTTGGAAAGTCCTTTTATCAGTAAAATAACAATATCTTCACTAAATTGTGGGTTATTCATGTTGTCTACATTTTTCAAGGATGGGAAAACAGAGATTTTGAACAACGATTCTGGTGAGCGAATGACACCGGCAATCGTTGCATTCTCCGGCAAAGAGAGGGTGAGTAACGTATCAAAAAATATTATTTGATTTTTAAATAGAAATTTTTCCGAAATACTTAACGTTTATTTCTAAAACCCAATACGATCCTTTATTCCTTTTGTTTATCATCATCTCCCTCATCACCACTGTCATCATCATCACCATCATCATCATCATCACCAACATCATCATTGTCATTGCCATCATCATCACCACTGTCATCATCATCGCCACTGTCATCATCATCACCACCATCATCATCATTATTGCCATTGCCATCACCATCATAACAACATAATCACCATTACCACCAACAATGACATCAACATAAGCATAATCACTATTATAACTACATATATCACCACCACTATCACCATCATCACAGTCACCACAGCATCACTGTCACTATAACCATCATCAACATCATCACTACCATCACCATCACTGCATTTATTTTTGCTGTCACCATCAATGCCACCATCATCATCATATGTACATTAACATCAACATCAACATCATCATCATCATCATCTTTATTGTGCTCTCTTGCTAGTACATGAGTAAAGTAAACCATTAAATACATTTAATTCATTTTGTTAATTTATAAAATCTTTCCTGGTACATAAACTAGTACTGTACATGGGTACATGTACCATTCATTTATAGTGAATTCCTTTTTTTCCAAAGATTGTTGGTCTTCCTGCTAAGCAAGGTCTAATCAGGAATTCAAAGAACACTGTTGTACGAGCTAAAAAGTTGATTGGTCTAAGGTATTCTGTTTTGATGTGGTGCTCTGCATATTAAATACACCAAGAAATGCTAAGATGGGTCAAGACTTGAACACAAAGACAAAATTATGTTAAAAGATTTTCCTTTTTGTTCACAGCTTTTCAGATGAAATTGTGCAAGAAGAACTAAAAAGTTCTGTTTGTAAGGTACAGTGTTTATAATACTTACAATGTAGCTAATGAAAGATACTGCACTATGTAATTATTATAGATATCATCCGATTAGATGCAAGTGAGACAATAAACATTGTGTGCATTATTTTTAAAAGGAATGGATATCTTTTTTCAAGCTAAACAATGTGGGAGTCAGAACAATTAAAGTTCACTGAGAACTGACATTTTTCTTAGACATCTAAATGGTGACATATATATAACTTTAGTTTATTTTCATTCACAATTTTTTTTAGATAGTTGAAAAGAATAACAATCCATATTACAGTACAGAATGTGAGGAAAAGTCTATCAATGTTTCTCCAAAAGAAGTTGTATCAGTAATATATGAGAAAATGTTAGGTTAGTATATTAATTTTAAATGATTGAAAATAAAATGGAAATATATAACTGTCATTTAAGAAATGAAATACTTCTTCTGTGTTTTCACACACTTATGAGAACTGAGGTGCATCTGGGAGAATTTGAGAGCACATCAGTCCAAACACAAGACAAATTCTCAAGAATTCTCCCAAACTTGCCAAGGTTTAATTTAATTTATTAATGTGTGAAAACACAGAAGTATTTCATTTGTTTTACACAATAATTACACATCCTATGATGTTGACAGGCTAATGAAATATGGCTATTTAGCCAATCAGAACGTGCATACTATCTAGTAAATTGTTTTATAATCATATTTGAGAAAAGAAATTAAGTAATTCAACTTACTTCTAAAAATGTAATACAAGTTACGATGACTTGGCAGTGACAATAAAAATATTAACAGTACAACTATACAAGATCCAGGTCCACACAGTTTTTCAGCCAATTATAGGCCAGATCTTAAACAAAAGACCCTGACATTATAAAAAAAAGTTAAAAAAAATTAAATTAAAATATTTTGTTTCATGGTGTCATGTATAATAATGAACAAAAACAAAATTTTTCATTGTTATAAAACATTGCAATAAATTTTGATTGTTCTGAAAAGATTATGTAGTGTTTTTCACTCTCGACAGAAACTGTGACATCATTTTCTCGCACAGCAGAAAAAAGTACTGTTCTTGCTGTACCTTATGACTTCAGTGAAGACCAAAGGAAAACATTAAGGTATAGATGCATCTAGTCTCTGCAGCCACAGTTATTTTTAATGTCATCTCTTTCCTTCTTTCCTCATGACATGAATAATATGTATGTAAATATTGTCCAGAAACATTTTTCCATGATCTCATGATTTTTTATTATGATTCATCTCAATAACAGGGAAGCAGCTGAAGCAGCAGGATTCCATGTTCTTAGATTAATTAGTGAACCTTGTGCTGCAACTCTAGCTTATGGTAAGCATACAATCATGTAGCTACATGGAATATATCTTGTGGGCAATATTTTCACAGGTTTTCCTGGGTTGATTATAATCCTTTTTTCATAGGTATTGCACAGAATGAAAGATCAGTTGACAGGTACAGTAAATGTATGTTAAGTAATGTTTCAAAGTCGACAATGAGGACTAGATGGGGTTTCCAGAAGCCTCGGACTGGAAACCCCGTCTAGTCCGATTTGGAGGCTTTGGAACGACTTCTAATACTCATTAATTATTCGGGAGGGATCTATTTATTAAACGAGAACGGTTTTTTTTTTTGCTTTAAAATAACAAACTTAAGATCGGGTAATAATCACATTTTTTGTGCATGCGTGAACGTCATATTAATCACTGTTTATGCATCCCACACGGAAAATTGTGACCAAAAAATAGAGAACCCTTTGCATCAGAGCCAAACGTATTCGGTGCATGTGGGTGTAGTGCTTAAAGGCTCTGATTGGTATTGGGGTTTCTTGATCAGAGATTCCCATTCCATATCATCTTCAGTGACCCGTGAGTACTATCGGCTGAAGTACTTTTTGATTCAGTCAGTGGATTGAATTAATTTTGTTCCAGTCCAAGGACTAGAACAAAATTAATTCAGTCCAAGTACTGGACTGGGTTTCCAGTAACGTCATGTGATGCAAATTACAGCCTGTGGTTGGCTGGTTACCTCATGAATAATTAATGAGTATTAGAATGATAGAGGAAGTTCATATGAGTGGAAAAAGATGCAGCACTATACTGTAGCTGTGCCATGACATTTTACTGTCACATTACCTAAATGTACAGATTGTGATCAGATGATTCAACAAAAGCAATGACAAGTGATTTAAGTGTTATAATGGCATGAAGTGCTGTAAGTTAGTACTGTATGTTGCCACTCATATGAAAACTATTCCACACAATGAAAAGTGTTGAGACAGGGGGCACTGTATTATTATATGCAGGCTAGACTCTCATATCATAAATAATGTATTGTTTATTATTTACCATAGCACTGTATTAGTGTACCGTCTTGGTGGTACGAGCCATGATGTCAGTGTAGTGTCTGTGACAAATGGCATGTACAGAATAGAAGCCTATGAAAGGGATTGTAGTTTAGGGGGAAGAAATTGTGATGAATTAATTGTTAATCACTTGGCCTTAGAGTTTAAAAGGTAAGTTCCTGTATGCTTTAATTGTTTGGATTATGTGTGTGTGTAAGGGGTGGATTGCTACAGTAGAGGGAAATAGGAAGGTACTGTAGCAAACCAGGAGAATATATCGGAGTATATTTTTTTGTACTCCATAGTGGTAAAACGTATTGTGTTGTCATGTGAGAAAAATCATTGTGCCTTCAAGACAAGACTCAGGGATACCTTTGGGGATTGCTCTAAGAAGTCTATTTCATGGTGTTCTAGCGGTAAAATGCTGCTGAACAATAACTAATTTGATAAATATTTAAATAAATAATAAATTTGAAACTTCTGAATTTTTAAAAATCTGTTCACCATTTGCCAGTTCCCCGTCTGCATTTTACATTTTATCTACACCCCATATACATGTACTTGTCTGATGTCTTTGTTGCTTGTAAATGGTGGTTGACACACTCTCTGTTTTTTTAGACAATGGAAGATTGATCCTTTAACAAACACTCGGTCAGTGGCCAAGCTGTATTCATCAGCTGAAAATGTAAAAAATGTTCTATCCAATCTAGAATCAGCTCCTGTTATGATTGACACATTATGTGAAGGCATTGATTTTCAGACTAAACTATCAAAGTAAGTACAAAAGTATGAAAAAATGCAAAATTATCAAAAAAGTGGAGAAACTAGACTGAAAGAGATATGCTTCAAGTGTGCTTGATAGAAGCTTGGACACATGATGCAACTGTTACGTAATATCACAGAAGTACATGCAGAAATAGGTTCTACTTTGTGACATTGCCAGTGATGTTCTGCATAACAGTTTATTAACAGTTGTATCATGTGTTCAAGCCATTTATAAAGAGTGTTGCATCTTTTGTCCAAGCCTTTACTTTAAAACTCACAATTGCTTCACTTTTTTGACCTGTGAAAATCACAACGTTTTAAATGGTTTTTGTGATTTACTACTAACATTGCTTATTGTTGTAAATATCACTTCTGTCTTTTTGCAGTATGTTAATTAACCATGAACTGAACTGGTTTTAGCCAATCACAATTCCATAACTTTTTGTGATATCTTTTTTTCAGGGCAAGGTTTGAGTCTTTATGTAGCCAACTATTTCAACGGTGTCTGGTGACCACAGAATGTGTCCTGACTAAAGCACATGTAACAAAAGAAAATATTGATAAGGTAATAGTAGTATTCTAAACCATAGTTAATAGAGGGGTCCCCCTATATTAACTATGTCTAAACAAAGCAATTATTTCTATACTAGAGCAGCCTTTGAGTGGGAAATGTACAGTTTTGGCTTGAAGCATGGATCACATTGAAATAGCCATTAGACGGACAGACAGACAGACAGGAGTCCTGATTATGAGAGATGAAGGACACTCCTCTAGATCCATGCTGAATGATCTTGATTTTTGCAGAGTTTACCAATTTGTTTTTAATGTGCAGGTGATATTGGTTGGTGGCACCACTCGTATACCCAAAATACAAAACATGCTAAAAGATTACTTTGTGGGGAAAGAGATTTGCAGACATATTGATCCTGATGAGGTCATAGCCTATGGGGCTGCTGTACAGGTGTAAAGAGATAACTTTGTTACTTACCCAACCTACTCCACTCCACTCCACTCCACTGCCATCCACTCCCTTTCACTTCATTCCACTCCCATCCACCAGACTCAACTCCTTTCCACTCCCTTTTGCCCCACTCCACTCCACTCCCTTTCACTTCCCTTCACTCTCCTCTCCTCCCCTCCTCTCCCCTGATTATATATGGTCCAGCCCCTGGTGTTTATATATAACCAACTCTTTCATTTTCGATAGGCATCTATACTACAGGGACGCAAAGAAGAAATTGGTCCTCTCTTAACTGAATTGGAGTGCATGGCCAAAACCATATGTGTGTCGGTATGATCTAATGCCACTAAACCACTATTTAAACCTCGTTGGTATGAATTTACATGTACGGTGACCTTATTAGGAGCAAGTGTGGCATAAACCTCCTCGTTTGAGGTACTGTGCATACATATATATCCATTGTATTTCCTAAAGCCTTATTGATAAAGAAAAAAGCAACACGCAGGGGAATGACACGTGGTCTGAAATTTGAAAAAAGTACGTCTAAGTTAAAGAGGTATTCTGTTGATGTGCCCAAAGTAAAGAAAAATACTTGTAGTATCAGGTTCACTCTACCTTCATGTAAAAAGGGCTTTGGTCTGTTATTGCTGACTGTGTTGCACGCTTTGCTGTTACAGTACCGTGTATGTTGTACTCCTGACATTCATTTGAAAAAGATTTCGCGATATTTTCTTTTTCAGGTTGGTGCTGATAATGCAAAGCTTGTTCCTGTTATTCCTAAGTTTTCTCCGTTTCCTTTAAGGAAAACTCACACATTTACCACGTCACATGACAACCAGGTACGTAAGACAGTCACGATATAGAAAAACCACATACAGTGGATTTCGTGACTACTAAAAAGTCACGGCATGGTCACGGTATGAAATTTACGACACCCAATAGCCAATCACAGTGCATGCGATCACTGATCACCCAATCAGAAAGTTTAGAGAAACAGCACGGTCACGTCATGTCACGTCCGTACCATAAGTACAGATTTCAATCCCTATTTTAGTTAGCTTGACCATCGAACCACTCGGAATGTTTTGATTTTTCCCTTCTTTTTGTTCTGTATTTCATCTCTTCTTTTTTTGATTTCAATTGAAATCACAGGAAAGTGTTTGCTTGTCAATATATGAGGTAGATGACTCCGTTCAAGAAGAATCAAGAAAAGTTCTACTTGGCAAGGTAACTAAACCTTTCTTTCTTTTTGTTTTCCACTGGATTCTTCAATTTAATTATTATGACATTTGTTATAATTTATTTATTTATATTTCTTTCAGATTATCTTAAGAGAACTCTCGTCCATTTCTAAAGGGGAGTTAAAGTTCTCGGTGACTTTCCACGTGAGGAAGTAAGTATAACATTTCATCAGCCAATCGATTTCTGGCATTGGTGTGACGTCGCAGCCGCCATATTGGATAAACGGGATTTGGTCAGTAAAACTTCAGGAGGGAAGTGTCAGGGAATTTTGTTTTACCATGAGAACTTGTTTTGGCGATAACCAGTTGCCAAATCCCCTGATGTTAACTTTTTTCTTTCTGTTCAAGGGATGGCTCGATGCACGTTCACTTGGTGGAACGACAATCCAACAAGTCAGCGGATGTTACCATAGAAACCAGTTGATGTTACAATTTTGAAAATTGCGTATTTTTTCTCGCGTAAATTTTGTTTATTTTCATAGAATAAAAAAATATTCGCTGTTTCCCTTATTTTTTCTTGTACTCTCTTTTCCCTCTTAAAGCGGGATAGAAAGTTATAGGTATTCGCTACTTTTCTCTATCGTTATATAACTCATACAGACTCAAATTCAACCACTAAATTTCTAAACCCATAGTACGCTAACAAACGTCATTATTGAGAAGATCATTGCTTCTGTTTCTCGTGTCAATTTTTTATCTGATGACCAGTTACTTTAAGTGTACCTGGTTAGTCTTCATTTGCAAATTACAAACCCCGTCTAGTCCTCATTGTCGGCTTTGAAACTTCAAAGCCCCCAGCGGTCGTCAAAGAGTTTTGGCTTCCGTAACTTCTAGAGTTACCCTCTTGAAAAGCTTTCACAATCTCAAGACTAGATGTCGAGGTCTTGCTTCCAATTACCTTCTAGACGTAACTATAAAGTATGATTTGAAATACCAAATGACAAGTTTAAGAGGCCCTTAGGCAAAAAAGCCAGTTCTTTTCTCCCCTAATGCTTCTATATTCTCACTATAGTGTAAACAATTGTGTCTGTGAGTCACAAAAAGTCTTGTCTTTAGCTCAAAGTAGTCCGCCTCTGCCCGGTGCGGGAATAAAGATTAATAAATCATAGGAATTATCATAATTTTTTTCGCAGTTTTTGTTAAATTCCCTTCGTGCCTCGTGGTTGGTAAGCAGAAGACCACAAAAACTAACAGCATAAAGTTTCGTGTCTTTTCAGGTGTTTCCCATTTAATTACACAAAAATAATAGGCACACAAAGCAAAGCGCTCAATCATTGGAGTTCAGTCAGTCACAGATCAAGAATCACTCAATCTTACTCATAAACAGAAATAACAGTCAAAAAAGATTAAGATAATCCCTACCTTAAAAATTCTTGACAGTAGTTACCTGACAAAATCATTAATATTTCACCGTTTAATACCAACTAGTTTTCCTGTTTATTTAGACGTTAAATCCTTCACAGCATTTATCCCTTTCGTTAAAATGTAAAACTGAACGTTTTTTAAAAGATTTTATTCCATCTGCTTTAAGGGGATTACTGTATTCCAGTCCAACATGAAAGTGTTCTCAAGAAGTAAATATAATAGTGGCCGTATATAATAAATCTTAATTATCTTTAAATATATATATATATATATATAGTGGAAGAAAAAACAAATAAACTACAGGTTCATCCCTACAAGCCTGTTTCGTGGTCGCCCACTCATCAGGGGATTTA
>JAAAQI020048343.1:0-18117 GCA_011800005.2 Stichodactyla mertensii | reverse complement strand
GCAAGCAAGCAAGCAAGCAAGCAAGCAAGCAAGCAAGCAAGCAAGCAAGCAAGCAAGCAAGCAAGCAAGCAAGCAAGGAAGGAAGGAAGGAAGGAAGGAAGGGAGGGAGGGAGGAATGGGTTCTACTTACCAAATTATTCAACAAGAAACGAGCAGCTGCTGGAGGAAGCTTGTCGACATACACGAAAAGCTTTCTGATTAGAACAACTAGTTCTTCCTACAAAGTTAATAGAATAAAATACTGAAGATAAACATTGTTATTATACACAAGTCTACTGCCATCAGAACCCTCCTTACCAATACCACCCCCATCATCATTAGCATCAGCATCACCATAGCCTTGACCGTGATCATATCACTATCATAGCATCTTAATATACCAAAGTATTACCTGTTTATCTATTTTGGTGATATCCTCTAGTATAGTACGGAAGAACAGCACTGGATCCTCTACCAAACAGTTCCAAATGATACGATATGCCACCTCCATAACTAATGGAATAAGCGAATACATTAGAGAGAGGAGAGGAGAGGAGAGGAGAGGAGAGGAGAGGAGAAGAGAGGAGGGGAGGGGAGAGGAGGGGAGAGGAGAGGAGAGGAGAGGACAGACTAACCTGCAGTCTTGTTGCTGTCAACCAGAACATCATCAAGCAACTTAATCACGTGGGGGATCGCAGAGGACAGGGCAGCAGGCCACAACTCTGCATTCACTTGATGACCAGTCTCTGTACACGATTAAATACGATCGTTAATCAGGGAATACCAAATCCCCATCCAACATACTTTTCTATAATCACAAAACACAGGGCCAGAACTGTCGTGTAAACCTGAATGCCACCCTATGCATGACGAACACGAGAATTCAAGATCCATTTTTCATGAAGATCAAACCATAGCCACAACAGCTAAATTCAATGAGTTTGCAATCATAAGAAAAAGATTTCCAGGGAAATACGATACATATTCTGATTTCTATCTGTATACTTCAAGCCTCTCATTTCTAAATTCAGAGTGAGTTTGGGGGTCCAGAAGCTCCAGTCCATCGAGTGGCATCATTCTCAACGTCATATCTACTGAAGTATGAAAACATCTCGAAAAGCGGCAGGCAAGGGAGACTTACCTGACCCCTCCCAACTTAACTTCGAAAGACCCCAACTTATGTCAACTTGATGAGAGAATGCTTCAATTTTCATTTAATCCCTGTCCTCCCTCCCCCTAATTCAACGTTTTGTACGTCTTCTTAGAAAAGGAAACGTCATTATAAACAGAATATGAAGCGTTAAGAAGTATTGCGCAACACATGCATCTAACCTAAGAAACATGCAGGGTTTTTTCACTGTAGATGTTAGCAGCCATGAATAGTTACCAAGGTAAAGGAAATCTATTTGCGTTCGCGTGAAGAAGAAGACCTAAGCTTCCTCTCTTCCTATCGCAGTCGTTAAGGGTGGCTGTGCAAGCCAGGAAGATACACTGAGAATGTTAGAACACGTTAACAGTAAAGTTAGTAGTAACATTAGGAATTACCAGGTTGAAAGTTCTCGTCCTTGACTCGTCCTTGTGCCTGCTCCCATTTTAGATGAAACCAACGTAAATGTCCTGGGTGTATATCAGTGACGTAAGTATGACGTAAGGTATGTTTTGCGACGCGCGATTTGTCGGGTGCAATTTTGTCATGCGTGAAGTAAATATTGTGAGGAATATTGATAGAGAAAAGTTAACACGAGGAGGAGATGTGGAAAGTAAATTTGTGGTGGTCCCATAGGTGTGCTTGAGGCACTCCGCAGGGCACAGCAGGAAGTAGAGTAAATTTTGCACAAGTGGAACAAGGAAACCATTTGGTTTCTTGAGAATCGTACGAAACTATAGCTCTAAACCAATCAGAAACTAAGAAACACCATGATCCAATCACAATGCTTGAAACTAGAACTCAGTTTCTGAGCCGTTGCAGCCCGAATTTTCCCCCACGCTTACGAAATTCGCTCTACTTCACGTGAAACAAAGAGTATGGGAATGCAGTTTCTTGGTTCATACTCAAACGAACTTTCGTCTTTCACTCCTTTAGTGTTATCGACATAAAAGGCAAGCCTACCATGCATTAATGTTTAGTTAAAGGGTGTCAAAAAGACGTCTATCATGGGCTGTACCCAGGGGATAAAGATCTAATAATTTGACAATTATAGCGGCGTTTAATAAGCGGGTCACAATTTATGGTTATTATTCAGAGGCAGCTGAGGAGAGAGTTGTTAGGGTAGTTCTATAGAGACAGTAAGCGTCAACTCTGTTATCGTGGATACCATTCAAAGATCGAAGAAACTCATGCAAGAAAAAGGAGAAAAAGAATGAAAAATTCAAAAGGATATTTCATTTACAACCTTCTGCCAGGTCAGAAAAAAGTGGGAAAATGTTAATTTTCATTGGTTGACATTCATATACTTCCTTTTTATCAGCTGAAGGATATACGTTTCCACCAATATCATACGTGAAGGCTTGAAGACATGAAGGGAGATACCTTCCCTTTGGGAGTTATTAAATTTATTCAGTTGATTAGGTTAAAAAACAAAACAACTTGTCTCTCTGATTTGACTGTCAGAGGAAGCTCGTGCCATGTTTTTAGTCTTCCTGTGGTAAGACAAGGGGTGGTTCCTATGTACCACAGGGACTCCGCACGCTATTCCCAACATTTTGGAGTCAACTGGACAATAACCACATTGATTCACTGTTGCCATAGCAATAGACCTTATTCGTTTGGGCGTAATGTTTTCCCAATACGTATCGTATTCCCAATTGGGAATACGATTCTTTGTTTAAGGTTAATCCATATTAATGTATCTTCTCAAGCGTTACCATTAAACAAAGGAAAAAGCCCCAAAGGAATGACACGTGACCTGTAATGGGAAAACAACGAATAAGATGTATTATTCTCCACCTACCAGCTTTCTCTTCGTCATTAGATCCCATGGTGGCTTCTAGAGACACTGGCAGTGTCCTTAGTGGGAAACTCTGTCTCAGCCTTTTCTTGGCTTCCGCTTCCTCGGCTTCCTTCACCTTCTTTTTATCCTTGTTCTTAGCCTTCTGGCTGCCTGGCTGCTCTTCTAGTAACATGACCGGGTCCCAAGGGCAGTCTGGGACGTGGTTTGCTGGTAAGCCAAGTGGTGGGGAGGGGAGGGTGAAGTCGACTTTTGGCGGGGGAACCTGGAATGAGGTCAGTAGTAACAGGATTAGCTTTTAAGTGTGCGTCGATGTACAACAGAGCTATATTTGAACTACAGGCAAAGAAAACCCAATCGAGTTACTTTGGGCGGGTCTCACATGAGTGGGAAACGTACGGTACTGACTTAAAGCACATATACGGTACGGTATGCAGTAACACTGAAATTGAGTCTCCATTGTTTTTGTGCGAATTATCGAATCACAACGCGTAGTTACGGTTACAGTAAACTACGGTACAGCTACGATACGGTTATGAATTTGCCTTGTGTTTTCCACTAATACGAATTCCGCTGTTGTTAATAAAACACATAAATGCTCTGAGCCTCAACTGCAAGACACACAAAGACACAGAGACAGACAGACAAACAGACAGACATTCGTTTGCGCATTTGCGCATCCTCCATGTACTCACCCTCAGCACATACGAGGCTCCCTCCTCTAGCCTGGGCCAGGCGTGGTACCTAGACTGCCAAAGCACTTCATACCTAAACGAATAGAACGATAAGGCATAGCGAAACGTTTCTTGGCCTTTTGAAGAATTTTATCTAGACGTTTTTCAGACAAAGCGTACAGCTTACCTTAGAAGAGACTTGACTCTGTCATCCGGGTCACTACAGGTGAGCTCCTTGTGTAACATCTCTGCTACTTTATCCTTCAGTCGAATACCAGATAACAAGAACACCGAGGCTACAGAAAAATAAAACAGGAGTAATCACAGTCTATTCGACCTACCTCATGTCGATGACATTTCCTATCAGTTCACTTAAACGTACGATAAACAGCGTCCCTTTGAACAATTTGAAGCTAAAATACGCGGGGCAAACAAAAACTTATCTTACAGTTTATTTCAATGGGTAAGGCATTATTCCAAAACGGTGAAGATCTACAGATAGAGTGGTATGACTGCGGAAAGTTACGGTCGCGGCACCTTTACTGCACGAAAATAACGACACTCATCGAGCCAATCACTGCGCGTTACATCACTGCTCACTCAATGTAAATGCTTTTTAAGGGAATGAGTAGGATTGGAGCGGTTTTCGTATGACTGAGAAAAAACAATGGCACGAACGTACCCCACGCACTTCGCCACACTTCATCGTACCTCACCGCCATTCACCGCACTTCACCGCATACTTTTCCGTGATGGTGCCATGTCAATGCATTTTCACTGGATGCGCAGTGATAGCGTATGCAATGATTGGCTCAACGGAGTCGTCAATTCCGTACCGTGACACGGCTCCACCTTAAGGGTAGTATTTCTTACCGGCTGCCGACACAAGCTGTTGATCACCATCCAGCAGTAGTTCCCAGGAGATGGGTAACGTCTCCTCTAGCAGTTCACGATCGATGACTGTACCCGCTTTAGAAATGAGCGAGAAAACACAGTGTGTAAGACCACACAGCTATAAATAGAACATACAATACCGTCAGTTACCGCATCTATTTAATAACAGGGAAGCATTCATTATTTATACCGGGGGGGCTGGCAAGAATGAGGGGGGTATTAAAAATTCATGACAGGATCACAAGAAATTATGCACAGAAAGAGGGGAATAACCGTCTTTATGGGGTGGGGTCATGTTTAGGGTTAGGATTGGATAAATCTTGCCAACCAGCCCCCCCCGCCCCCCAGCATAAATAATGAATGGTCCCTAGTAACAGGTTGTTATGACGACATGCCTTGTTGACAATTTTCGGATTACGTGATCAACGAAACAATTTTAATTTATTCCATATGCTGTCATGAACTACTTTTTAGGATTTGGGTTTTTATTTATTTATTTATTTATTGTATTGTAATTGGTTGCTACGGGTGACTATGGTGATAACGAATAGGTTTTCGTACTTTGCTTTTAATGTATTCCAGCATCACTTCATCAGCTTTGTCCTTACAGTTCTTCATCTCGTTTCCAGAGAGGCTGTGTTGAGGTGAACCAATGTGCAATGTGTTGGTCAGGTTGAACCCAGTCCTGCTCTTACTCTTATCGAGCTTCTCAGGTTTTTCTCTTTCTTTCTCGGAGGTTTTGTAAGAACTGCCCGAGTAGACGTTCTGTAAGGCTTTGATGAGTCGGGCGCAAAGACGAGTTTGTCTTTGATGGCAATTTGAAGGACACCTGAATAGAAAAGTACTCCGATTATCTTGTTTTTTATTACTTTACTTTCCTTTTTCTTCCCTTTGTTTTCTTTTTGTTCCCTTTCCTTTTTTCTTCCCTTTCCTTCATTTTTTCCCGTCCAAAACGAAAACGTAGCATCACGTGAGAGCTTGCTTTTCATTAGTGTTAATCGCATCTTACAGAAGACAACAATAAATATGACGTGAAAAAACGAAGTAAAAACTATGAATCACAGTTCTACAATGACTATACCTTGTCTGGTGATCACAGAGATATGACGTAAAACTGTTCAAGATTGTCACGGCGTGTAACCATGGGAACCGAGTAGTTTCGTCATCCTCTGAGTCGTCATCGTCTTCATGGGTTCCACCTGGACTCGAGTCAGGCCCACTCTGTCGTTTGCCTTTGACTGTTGCTCTTTTGGCCTTTGGGCGAATATTCTCGAAGTCACTGCCAAAACCAACACTCGAACGAATTGTTCTAGAGAAGAAAAAAACATTGTGAATAAAATATTTACCACTTGTTTGGACTTTCGTCTTACTCTTCTTGCTAACTGTAGCCGCCAAGTTGATGTAACAAGTAACCAACGAAAAATTATTTGTCCAAATGCAGCTTTTGCTTGAAGTTGAGTGCGCAGCCGCATTGGCGGGCCGCAAAAATGAAAGATTTACAATTTTTGTCAAATTTTTATCCGTTTTTATTTTTATTGAACATTTTCCAAGAACTGCTAATTCTCATCCTAAACTCCCGTTCTGCTGTCGCGGCCCGTCAAACTTCTAGCATTTGGATGAGCGCGCAATCTTAAGGACGTTCGCGGGCAAATGAAGTTGCATTGGATACACTACATTATATACTTGTTTAAAGAATGAAATAAAAAATGGAAGTCACCGTATTAGTTTCTTTGCTATGTGCTGTCAAAATATGCCCCCCAGAAGAAAGTACGCGCGCTTTAGCGAAGCATAACGCATCGGCATAAACACATCGAGAAAAAAATGTTGAAAATAAACTAAATGCAACAAAAAGCTACCAGAATATGAACAGTATTATCCTTCACATTACTCTTTTTATCGAAACTGGCGGCTGTGATGAAGTCACAAAATCCAACTGCAACGTAAAGAAGAGAGGGACTAGTTTATTACTTGTTCAGTTTGGGGCTTGAACTTCCAATGCTTGACCTCGGGAGATGCAGACTGCTCCTTTTAGGAGATGAGATACCATCCTGTGGACCAATATCGGATAGTTTTCTCTCTTTGCCAATATCTGAGGCTCTTCTTTTCAGAAGAATCGAATCGTCTGCAGCTTTGCCTTCTTGATCAGGCACGATGATGACCTACAACCAAGAAGAACAATTTATTTTAACACTGAGAATCAGACTTAGACAGACTGAAGCTTGCTTTTGTTGTTGTTGTTGTTGTTGTTGTTGTTGTTGTTTACTTTTGTTTGTTTGTTTTTACTGACAAGAAGGATCCATTTCATCGCCATTCCCACCAAAAAGTATCGGTACCTACCGGAGGCTCGTGCGGACTGCTTCTTCCTGGACTAGTGCTTACAGTGGTACTGTGTTCTGATGGTACTGAGCTCTGGCTGATAGCACTGTACTTCCTGATTCGTTCTCCACCTCCTCCGAAATATCCGCTCAGACGAACAGGATGAGAATCCCCGAAATGAGTTGACCTGGCGAGAGAATGGCCGTTATTACAGTTGAGCTCGTAAGATATTCTTGTCTTAAAAACCATACGCGTGAGGTTATTGTCTCAGTTGCATTTAACCGCTGGCATCTGCCACTATCAAGAACCAACGGAAAATCAACACAACGGTACATTTTAACATGACTTCAACCGACCAAATCACCTTTGGCACAATGTTTTCCCATGTCAAATCACTTGTCATTTCCTTGAGAATAAATCTATATTTAAGTTTCTACTCTAGCGTCGCCAAGAAACAAAGAAACAATCCTCAAGGAAATGACACGTGACTTGAAATGAGAAAACATTTCACCAAAGGTAATTTGGTGTACTGGAGCAAGCCTTCTCGCGTAAGATGCGGACAAATATAATACATTAAGAAGCGGCGCCATATACCTTTCTCACACGGCAGCCATTGTTATTCGCATGAGAACAAAAACGTTTTGAAATGAGTTCAAGCCTCGCCAGGAAAATACGTGTTCTTTCAGTCAACATGGCCAGAGCGTGAGGGTCACTCTCGTCACTCCGACTCACCTTCGTTTCTCCATCGCTCCACCACCAAAACTCTTCCGTCCTCTGCCACGCCCCTGCATGCCTTTGCTGTCGCGTCGTATCTGATAGATCCCGTGACTCTCCCGAAGAAAGGCCGTGATTTCTATCAGTAATTGACATGCGATCATCTTCAAGGGATAAGGACACCCCTGACTTGATTCGCTCAGAGTACCTACAGAAAGCAAGCTTTTTATTAATAAAGCCAAATACAAAACAAGTATAAAATGACGTCAAAATGTTGACCATGACGTCATGTCACGAATCTGACGTCACGTTCACAAGTTGAGGCGAGCAAATTAGAACATAAGGCAGCGGCGGCGAAATGACGTCGACCAGTTAGGGGAATCTAAAATGATGTTATGTACACAGTCCGTAGTTTATTAAATATAGCAATATTCCCAACAGAGGGATAAAGAATATCTTAGGACCACATTCCAAGTGTGAAAAAAATGTACCAGACATGCGGTACGGTCACGGTACGGAAATAGCGATCAACAGTAAACATCACAGTCACGTGATTTCTATCCAGTCAAAGAAAACTCTGAGACGGCACCGACAAGGCACGGCGAAACACTACCCGGTATGTTTTTTTCACCCGTACCTTAAGTATGAGATATGAGAGATACGAGATCTAATGTAAGAAACAAACGTACCTTCATCAAGGAAATCTTCCTCGAGCTCTTCTTCCATTAGTTCAACTCGCTTTCCTTCCTCTTCTTGTATTGAAGGCAGACTTTGCTTCTTCTTCTTCAAGACTATTTCAAGCTTCTGCCCCAAAGCCACACCCCAGCTATGGAAGAGCTTACCCGCCTCGTGCATGGCTACAAGATTACGCCGTGGAGTTGATAACGAGATAGCTTTTGGAGCATTACCTTTCCGCTGCGCTAGGTTAGGCAGGCTACCTCGTAACCATGCTGGCCAATCTCCTTTGTTACAGCGATGAACGAGATGCGCACACTCGAGAAGTAGAGCTGCACGAGCTACCACTGGTGCTTCCTAAGTAAATAAATGAATAGAATAAATGAATGAATGAAATGAGAATGGGACAGACAATATTTTTCGAAAGATTAAGGGGAGAGTTGATAGGGATGGTAAACGCCGAAAGAAGAGGGAAGATCCAAAGAAACGAATGGAACAAATGAATAAAATAGAAGTGGGAAAACTTTGAAACTTTCATAGGAAAAAATGAGAGGTTAGCAGAGAAGGAAAAGCAAAATAAGGGTGATGAATTTGAAACCTTTGCACAAGTTCATTCGTCAACAACTCCCCTCGTTCCATGACCTACCAAATCCAACATGGCTGCCACGATGTGTGGATCAGGTACTGCACCAGGTTGCGAGGCGTTGACCAAAAACCTCAATCTAATCATCCCTTCTCTAAGCGCTTCAATGTCAACAGGACGTCTCTCGTACTCCTGCACAACGATATCGATAGTTGGAGATCCATTGTCGGGCAACGAGGATGAGGAAGAGTTGATGAGCTTCTTGGAGGATGATTTCATCGGGAAGACGTCGTCCAACTTCTTTCTGCTTTTCTCTTTGAACAGTTTTTTCTTCAGGCTTATTTGTTGCATTGAAGTGTCCGGTGAATCGTCCAGGACATCGTCGTCACTGTCGTAGTTCTGTCCCACGGCGCGCTGTTTCCGCCAAGCTCCAAGGCTGAAAATCTGAAACCATGAATAACACATTAGCTGTTTTTCGCTCCCTAGAATTACTCAGTTGAAAAAGCGTTTCATGAAACCAATAAAAACTGATGCGAACATTTTTCCAATAGGCCTTACCTGCTTGGACCTAATGGTTTCCAATTTCAGGTCACGTGTCATTCCCTGGGTTTTATTTTATTTTATGGTAACGTTTGAGAAGATACATGAACATGGATGTACTTCAAACCAAGAATCTTATTCCCAAGATGTTTGAAATGGGAAAACATTACTATAAGTCATCGCTGAGAAAATCTATAAGATTATTTGAATTGGTACATGGGAAACATGCGCCGGGTTTTTCGCTTCTTGGCGCAGACCAAGATGAAAGGCTCGGGGAAACGAGAATGAGAACGTTCCACGTACCTTCCTCTTGGACCTAGGAGACATGGTGTCTTCCAAGCTAGTTCCATCTGAGATAGCTTTGCTGCTGCTTATAGAGGATGAACCCAGCGCACGGAGGTCGGTTTCAGAGCCGTCAGTGGTTCGTCCAAATTTCTGCCCCTTGAAAAACTTGCGCCTCGTTGTCTTGGGTGTCATTTTGTCTGCTTTAGAAATGCTTGGCTCTTTTTTGACGGTTCGTGCCGAGTCCTTTGAGGATTGGGTTTTTACCGCATCTTTTTTGGCGCCGTTAGCGTCCTCTTTCTTGCCTTGAAAGGTAAATGAAAATTCATGAAATACTTGGAGCTAGCTAAGGGAGGGGGATGGATGAGGATCGACGTGACGACAGAGGGGGAGCGTGAGGAAACTCGAAGAAATATTTCATACTTCATACCTTTGTACGCACAATCTACGAGTCCGCTCATGGCAACTTTCCAGAAAACTCCACCATAATTATCCTTGATGTATCTTAATAACTGCCTTAATTCTCCGTAGAAAGTCTAGAAGCATTAAAACACAGCAAATGAGGCATCGTGAACATCTTTCTACATCAATCTCCTCCCAACTTCTCCTCATCAATAATCAGCAACGGCACTCATTCCCAGTAACATACAACAACAGAGGTAGTCATCATTATCATAATCACCACCACCACCACCATTGTCATCATCATTCATCACAACCATCATTATCATCACCACTACCAGCAGCAGCATCTAATAGATCTCTTTAGCTTCGTTGCTTGTTTACTTATTTCAGACCACGTGATGTCACTCTTGGGAGTTGATTCTTTCGTATGTTAATATTTTAACATGTTCATCATAAAAGAACAATTCCCAAGAGAATGTCACGTGATCTGAAATGGGCAATTTGCATACGAAGCTAAAGAGGTCTATTGCCTTCACTCTTTCCCACGACATTTCTATCGAGTTTTATCTCCTTACCAGGGCATCAAGCTCAGTGAGTTTCATCTCAGCCACTCGGCTCACAAGCGTTTTAAGGACAGCATCCAGTATTACACCTTCCACACCTTCCTTGACAGCAAACAGCTTCCCTTTGTTCTTCTTGCCACCAGCTTCTTCTTCTTCAGCGGCAAATGGATTACACTCGTCACAGAATCCCACTAGAGCGTGTAGAAAGTCAACCACATCTTCCACGCGTTCGATCCTCGCATAGTTAGAGAGCCAGCCCTTGAAAACCTTTTCATCCTGCTTCTGTAAGTTGGCTAGGTAAGCGTTGGACTGCTCGCGAAGGATGTCACCTCGGTAGGCATGGCAACCTTCACCACATCCTGACACACAAAAAACATTAGATAAACATACTTCTTCAGGTAAGAATATATGATGACATTTATGTCCGGTAAGGAAGCATTCAATGAAAATGAATGAATGGAGAGATGGAAAGACGGAAGGACGGGAAGGGAAGGGAAGGCTAGGGGAGTCTGGGGGGGGGGGATGAGATGGAAGATTAGCCAAAATATCACCACGTTCGTTAACAGACCGTTGCAAATTCTTACCTAAAGGGCAGCCCAGAGCACGAATGAGCCTAATACCACATCCCACGGACAGGGTGTATGTAGTGGGAGGACGGCCATAAAAAGTCGGTCTGAGCCGCGACAGAATCGTGTCTGTTTGGTACATTCTTGCTCCTATTGCCATGCTCTCAGTAACCGTCCTGTCATCCATAGCCATATTACAAACACCACTAGCTCTTTTCTTCTCTTTTTCCTTCTCATGGATCGTTAATAAGAGTTCCAGAACCTTCAGCCCGGCCTGACAAACGCGTCCGCTCAAGTTCTCCTTCAGTACGCCATTGACAGCTTGCAGCAAGACCATTATACTCAGACGGCCATCGGTTGTGACGTAATCCCCTACCCCTGGGAAGACTAGATAGTGTTCAATACGATAAATCGAGTCGCGTAAGCCACGAATACTGCGACGAACATTAAAAGTCCCGATACTGGGCTGTAGGCTTATCGCTTCTGCAGTATCTTGAGTCTCCGTGCTGCTGTCACGTATCAGACTTCGTTTTTCGTTGTCACTGGCGGGAAAATCCGAGCTAGTTGATTCAAACTTCGATTCGCTCCCCTTCGAATTAGCTTGAGTACTGGATTGTTTTTCGCTGGGTTTTGTTTCTTGTTTTGGCTCGCTAGGGGGTTCATCGCTGCTTAAACTCGATTGTGCTTCGACGGTTTTGCTTCCTGATGTACTTGATTCCGAGTTGACAGCTTTCTTTGCAATATTTTTCTCACCTCCCCTTAGCAAGGTTTCCTCGCTTTCTAACTGGCTTGTAATACTACTACATGAATCTGCCATTTTTGCATCGTTGCTCTCGATACTCGGCGAAACGGTCGTAATAGTCCCATCACCAAGTGAAGACACCGACTCTAGACTGAGTTCACTGCTGGAACCCATGTTGTTCAGCATTGTAAAATGGTTTGCGAGCGTTTTATCAACATCTAAGACCTTCGAGCTACTGGTCGAGCCGTTAGCAAGACCTGCTTCTTCAGAGCCGTTATTTCCCTTGGAGCTCGCAGACTTCTCTTTCTGTTTTGTCTTCTTAACTTGTTCAGTCTTCTGCCCATCTATAACACTTGGAATAACTTCTTTATCCTTAGCAGCGCTCTGGGAATTCTTTGTACCGTCTGATATGATCGTTTCGTTGTCTTCGTGTTCCCCATTATCCAGTCCATCGGACTTGTGATAGTTAAACTCAAATCCCCGGTTAGTCGAGCCAGAATTCACCTCATCAACAATCTCTAAGGTAGGCGAGCTAGGAGTAATGGAAATGCTGTAAAAAGACTGGCTTGAATTGATCTCATCTATCGCAGCGTGTTCTGCTGAAGTTACTGCAGGTCTTGCTTTTTCACTTACAGAATAAACAGGCCCACTGCGACTTGAAACAGGAGAATCAACTCGAATTTTCAACTTCGTGAGGCTGTGTCTGTTCTCGTCTTCGGGAATTATAAGCTTTTCTGTGTCCTTATCGTCGTCGCCTTCTTCTTCCATTGTAAACTGTACATCTTCAGGCTTTGTATCTGCCTCTGTTGTCTCTGGCGAAGCTCGTCCTTTGCTGGACTCGGCAGCAACTTCACCAGAAGTTTCTTCAGCGTCATCCTCGTTACTGATGTGGATTTGGACGTCGTGTTTCGGAGCAGGTTCTGCTGTTTTTACAGGAGGAATAGGATTATTTAAAACACATCCCCCAAAACTGTCTAGACTATCAGTATCTTCTCCTCCTCTGCCACCCCTTCCCCACGAACTACCGCTAGCAGAGGCGAAGCTCTGTTTTTCTTTTGCTCCTGGTAAATCGTACTCTCGCCTGAGGTAGTCAGAGATATATATCAAAGACCAATAAACTCCCTCCTCGCACCAACCACTTGACAACAAACACCTCAAGACAGCTACGTCGAAAAACGTAGCACTGCTGAAAGGCCAGGGCTCATTGGCAGACCTTTTGGAGTCAGACGTTTGGCTATTTCTAACCGAGTTATCTGGATCTATTAAAACAATCTGGCTTACGAAATCCTCTGAATTGGGATCCTTGTACAAGACAGGATGACAAAATGCTGGTATTTCGGGAACTTGGTGTACTTGAAGTGGCTTCCACAACGCCAGTCCGCTCTCCAATCTGTTTGTTAAGTCCTTCTCTTTAATCTTAGACACGTGAGGTACGAGAAGATGGACGAATAACTCTATGGTGGATATTGGATGGAGGAGATTTTCAGGGTCCTCAATACCGCAAATGCCCGGGGCTTCAAAAAGAATCCAGTGTAGAGTATAAATCAGATCTCGCTCGGGATTCGTGAGCCTGTCGAAGTATCCGAGCTGGTGACGGTTGCTGAGGAGAGCGCTGCAACACTGTATGATGTATGCAAGAGAAGAATGTACGAAGAACCATCTTGGCACGCTCTTGAAGGCACTTGGAAGACCTTGAAGATTATTCTCACATATGACATTTTTTAGAGACTAAAAATAAAAAACCAAAATAGTTACTACAACCACTTACATATACAGCTGCTGGTAACACCAAAATGAAAAATCGTTGGGTTCAAAAAGTTTTAACTTTTAAGAATCATCAAAGATACAAAACCTTGGAGGGGTTCTGTGTAAACAGTTAATATGGCTCATATTATGCATAGAACACTGCTGTGACTCTCGGACATTGCTTCAGATTCTCGAAAGCAACCTTCAACAGTTGTTACAATGCTACACACATAATATGGGTCTCATCAATTGTTACCAAGAATAACCCTCATTCTTAACCTTTGATTGTTTAATGCACCTATCAATATTAAGCCAGCAGGGGTGGTAGGTTGGTCAGGCCTATGGTGGGGATTTGAGTTGATGTCCCACAGGCTGGAATTTTGACTGAACGTTTGTCCAGGATAGGGAAAGTTTTGAAAGAAATAAGCAAATTTTCACTGCATTTGAATAATCATTTTAGCCCAAGGGGTGAGAATTTGACTGAAACTTCTGTAAAAGAATCAAATTCCTGCCATATGCCCAGCCTCCCCCGATATTTCATGCCATTTCTCCTGTGTCAAACATTTCAAGCTGAAACTTCACCTTCTTACTAATACTGAGATGCTCTTTTCATTTCTGGAGTTTATTTTGACACTGGTGCTTGATTTAAGGGGGTTATGGTCATGTGATCTGTTCATGCAAAAGGCCTATTGTGCCTTCCTACACTGTGCGAATTAACCCAACAACCAATTAACCTGGGGTTAATCTGGAAATACTTATAAGGTTTAGACTGCTCCAAGGAGGAGAAAAATTTCAAAAAAAGTTTCAAATTCCTCAGGATGTTACTTACTTCAGATGCAGCTTCATATTCCTTCTTTTCAAGTTTGGTTTTGAGGAGTGGACTGAAAGAGAAATAAAATAAAATGTTAAGGAGTCATGACCTATAATGTAATGCTTCTTGGGTTATCACTAGCAAAGACTGATGGCATTTTTGTGAGCAAGAATCTAACCACTAAAATAATGCCATGCGAAAACATGAGACAAAATAATGAATCATCACATATTTAATCCAATTAATAAATAGTGGTTATTAACAAAGCTTCTTTGTTGCAGATTGGGGGGAAATTAGTCTCATTTTTGTGTTTGTATGGACAAAGCCAGTAGGGTGAAAAAAGAATGAGACCAATATCTCCCCATCCAGACCAAACAAGCTTGGTCAATAAATGGTTTATTATAGGCATGGCAAATAAAATGATAAAAGGCAGCCCATAGCTTTTGTGGAGAAATCCAAATGAAAAAATCCCGACCTCTCATCAACCAATCAAATGGTTCCATTTTCATCTAGACTGGCTTGACATATAGTAATACCCATTAGGATAGACAGAAACCAATTTCCCGTGTGTATGAAATGATTATTCTATGAAAGGATATTGCTACCCAAAAAAAGCTAATAATGTTTATCTCAACATTTAAATAAATCACAATAAATTGATGAGAATCATGTGGGACATAGCAGTAAGAGGGCTCTCCCTCAAAAACATGATCCTGAACTTATTCTCAAAATCTTATAGTATGTGAGTAGAGTTGTTCATTAGTTCTCTGTGGTGCTTTGAGGGTTTTTCTCCACTTGATTCTTTAAATTCAAACTGGATACATTGGATTAGGAGCTAGTAGAAGAAAGTGCTACTGCAAAATATATGTGATATTTATTTTAAAATCTTCATTGTATAAACAACTGTTTACATTGAATTACAGATAGCAAGAAAAATTAACTGTTATATACTCCAACAAATGTGATCAGTAAGAATTCTTACATAAACAATAACAGAAAATGGGTCCAGATTTATACTGACATAAAAGCACAATAACATAATCAATTAACTACTTAAAATGTATTTAATATTACAATAAAAGAATAAAGTAGATATGTTTGAGAGCAAAGAACTGAATCCTCTGGGAAACCATTCATAGAATGTAAATTGAAATTCCTTGTAAGCAACTGCAATGCTAAATAATATCATTAACATAATAAAAGCAGGGAATGTAGGAAATTCAGGAGACCTAGGGCTTTTATTCCTCAGTAAGATTTTAGTGTCGATATTTTTGGCTTCAAGTTTGTAAGCAGTGTATAGTGCTCAGGAGTGAATAATCTTGTAAATCTGACAACACAGAATTCTTCCATGATAATACCCATTGTTTTGACATCAAATAAGATCATAAAATTATGCTAAAATGTAATTTTGTATTCCTAACACAATAGATTTTTGTCGATATTATAGCGGTTTTTTTTGGCAAATTTTAAATCTGCCAAATGTCACAATAAACATCAGCAGAAAATAGTAATAAAAAATAGTGCTTCAAAGGGGAAACGTTTTGAAAAGTCGACCACGATGGATTTGATTCGAGAGCAAAATAACACTTCAGGATTCTCTAAAATGTAATAATTTATGAGGTTAAATGATTGATAAAGTAAAACGAGGCGTCTAACACCGTGGCCTCAAATCTGGCAACAAAATACCTCAATAACTTAATCAAAACACAACCCGAGATACATCTCTAAAAAATAATTCTTTTATGTGTAGGTATTCTCATGAAGGTAAAACGAAGAGACAGATGTAGGAATAATTAAAATGGATTCTATTTAGACTATAGGGGGTTTTATAAGTTAAATACTATAAACACCGAAAATGAGGACGATGGTACTTCATTCATCATGAACATCAAAAATTAAAATATACACAGCCTCGATACGCTAAAATACTGTTAATATTTTAGTGGTTAGGGTCTGGTATTAGTGAATTACCTCGTCTGTTGCCAAAAATAAGTCTGTATGGCCAAAGGGATTGATCTTCGTTCGACGTTAAACTCGCGAACAGCGAAAGACTTGCTGGCCATTTTGTGGTTGAAGTATCTCGGTCGCGTCGTCGACTAAATAATCTCCTCCATCATACCATCATGGCTGTCCCCCAGCCCTAGTTCCGATAGCCGAAGATATCTAGGAATCTTGAGAATTCTAAATAAATTTGTGCTTAGAAAAGACACCATTGATCGTCAGCTGCTTCTAGCTCAGGAAGCCATGTTTATGACTGAGCGCAGAGGCCTCTGGGTTGATCCAACTTGATTAACTTCAAATATGACGTGAACATGACAAAAATCCAGAGAATTTCTACGTAAATATTCATTTTTAACCCTATTAGTGACGCTTAGTGATATATTAGATCGTGATATCAGTTCAAGAATAAAAACGGTGGCAAATAAATAGGTATGCTATAAATTATATTCTAGTACTTTTTGACCCAAAATATGTCCTATCTTTTTGTCAGATTTACCATGTATTTTATTTTCTATTCTTTACTTTCTCACTCAGACTAAAATGTTAGGGTATTTGCCTTCCATTTTAAATGAAAATTCTGCTCTTGAAAGTAGACACATTTTGGGCTCCAGTGGCGGATCTAGGGATAATGCGAAGGGGTCCGCTGCACCCGTTTTTTTTTTTTTTGTAAGGTTTGAACAGCACTCATATAGTAAAAACAAAGAAGTGGAAAACCTGGACCCCGTTTTGAAAAACCCTGGATCCGCCACTGGGCTCACAGAAGTTCAGTGTTCTCAAGCCGACCCCTCTTCCTGGATATTTTTCAAATGATTATTCCTCTTTTCTAGCTTCATTGCAGTTATTTATCTTTGTCAAACGCATACAACAGGACGTCTGCTGTTACATATACTATTTTATTTTCCTTATGTTTATTTATTTATTTTTATTTATTTATTTTTTTTTTTTGAGGTCATCAGTAATCGTAAAATCTCTGCTCAGGGGCGTAGCCACGATTTTGCCTTGGGGGAGGGGGACCAGTTTTCAGACTATCGGTAAATCGCGTGAACCTATCACGTGACTACTTAAGTGTAATGAAAACCTTGGCAAAAATCACGTGATTGGGCAGATACGAATTTTTTTGAGGTGGTCCGGAAAACCCGTATCCGGACCCGGACCCGCTCGCGCGCGCTTGACTTGAACAAAGTTGTTTACGTACGTCTAAGATAAGACATGAAAAGGCCAGAAAAGGGTTATATGATAAGTACATGTTGTGTTGTGTTGTGTTGTGTTGTGTTATGTGGTTTGTTTCATTGATGACGAACGAACTAAACTTATTCATTCCCTCTAAGGTGAGCCAAATCTAGAGATAATCTCAAAATTTAATTTTTTCATTTGCCTTTTATTCCCCTCTTTAATTTTAAGTTACCATCTTAGCGTTAAATATATTTAAATAAATAACATTATCATCCATGCACCGTTACCTATAGAATATCTTACAAAAATAAATTTCGACTCGGAAGTAAATTATAATTTGAACTAAATTCATTAATTTTCTCGCGTCATATTTGAATGTGAAGATATGTGAATCTTTTAGCATTCGATCAGTTATTATTGTATTGTTGAATTAAGGACGTTCATGGGCATTGTTTCTGCGCATCCTTTCTGCGCGCGCGCTCGAGCTCTTTTAACTGAGCGAGGA
>JAAAQI020048232.1:0-18142 GCA_011800005.2 Stichodactyla mertensii | reverse complement strand
TCCAAAGCTTAGGTCCAAAATATCTTAATGAATGTAGACCATATTTAGTGGTATTAACAGATGGTATTTTTAGGGCCCGCTCCCTACGTAAATTATAAGATACCTGTCTATTGTTAAAAAGCTTACTTATATATGGAGGGGATAATGAATGTAAAGCTTTGTAGACTAAAAGTAATATATTACAATATCTAGACTGTATTAGGCTAGGTTGATCAATACGTTTAAGTAAATTTTCATAACTAATTATCAAAATCAAAAACTAGTTATCAAAAACAAACAAAAACACAACAAAAAACACAAAATTGAACAGAAACACTGCTTAAGATGGAGATAATTGATGTTGTTGTCCTTGAAAATTTAACATTTGCCTTTGTAAAGTCCTTAATTTTTTTTTTGACCAAGTTGTACAAAACATGTGACCAGATTTGGGTCAGATGATGATTGGCTTGCAATTAAGGAGTTATATCATTTTACATCCTCTGAGACCAATCACTGACTGACTCAACAGATTCAAAATAAGGCAGATGCCATTTTGAATATGGCAAAATTTGATTACTGTAAGAAATCTACCAGACCCTCTCTTAGGAGTAAAGAGCTGGCATAACATAACCACAGGGGCCACGGAACATCTTGGAAAGTGGGGGGGGCTAAGTTTTGACAGGGATCAATCACAGAGCACCTTTGAAAGTGTTATAATCAGCGTAGATTTGGAAAAAAGTCCCCCCCACCCCCTCCCTCTCTGCAGTCCCTGAACCATTCCATTTTGTGTTAATGGTTGCAGGAATTTCCACTCCAAGGACCAACAGTATCCTTAGAACTTGTTGTACCAAAACTTGGTGTAACAGGCAGAGATCTATTACAGGTAACAACAATAACTGCAACATACATGTATAATCCTTTTAATCCATTATCCTTGTGGGAGTATCAGTATTTTTAAAAAATAGCTATACAGTCTCTCACAGTTTTGGTTTTCAATGGCTTTGATCATAATCTTCCATAGCCTCATATGAAGATGTCCTTAGCTAGTGTGACAACACTAAGTATGTCTGTGTACGAGGCTAACCATTATCCACCTTCTAGTGATCAGTGGTTGATGGTGATAAATGTGTTTAATTTTTTAGGGGGGGAGGGAACGGTAAGGGGTGAAGGTTTAGAAATCAATTATGATGTCTTTTTTAATCTTTCATTTCTTTTCCATGTTTTACAGAAATTATTAGTTCTCAACCCAGCTCACAGAATCTCAGCAGAAGACGCCATGAAACATCTCTACTTTGCTGACCTCAGTCCAACATTCAGAGGCTGACAGGAAAGTGCATGGTGACTATAGTGTATAATATTGACTTATTGTACTCCTGTACTTTATAAAGCTATCTAATATGAGCATAACGTAACCATAAAGCCAATGGCTTTCCTACTGCATCTGCCCAAGACCACGGTACTGAATGTGTCTTCTTTCCACCTGGCATTACGAAGACAATAAAAATTTTAATGATATTTACTATTACATAATCATATTTATTCGATTAAGTGGTTTTATGAATACATTAGTAACCCGCAAGTTCAGATTGCCCTCCCCCACGGGGAAAAAAAATGGTTTTATATTAATGACTGCGGCTTTTTCTGGAACCATCTTCCTCTTGCAACATGTAAAATTTTCACGCACACCATCGGCTTGCCTTCCCTCTCCGCGGCAGACGTAACTTTATTATCTTTGAATAATGATGTAGGAACTACGTCAACTTTGAGTACAGTTTCATTGTCATGAACCTAAATATGTCCCTGCAGAATGAAATAATAATCAAAAGCTAGAATTGTGAACATTCTCTGATAACGCATTTGATAACAGTAGATTTAAGGCATTTGATAACAGTTTGCTGTTTTACATGGCCATGGGAAAGCACCTTAATGATTAGTCGATATGGAGTTCATTCGCAGAAAAAATAGAAACTCAAAGAATTCGATGAATCAGAGAGGCCTGAAGTTTCGCTTTCTACATGTTTCGAATTGCTTGCCCGTTCCTGGGTGATAATTCCTATCCACTTCAGAACCTTTTTGAATGTTCTAAAAGTTTTCAAACCTGAGAGGCTTTGATGATTCAAGGTTACTCTTTTGTGCCGCATAAACTCGTATAAAACATAAGGTCATCTAAATAAGGTTAAAGAGAACTAAGAAAATTGAAAGCTTGAGACAAAAATGAAGACAGAGAAAGGACTCACAGGATTAATACTTAGGAATGTAGTACTTTCTTGACAAAAGAGTGCGGTACTCTGAAAAGGGATGGTCAAGCCAAGCCGTAACAAAGTGAGTGAACGGATTGCGAAATTCTTGTTCCAGCTCAATCTAGGCTTTCCGTGTTGGTGACCACTAGAAATTCCTACGAAGGGAAGCACCAATTGACCCTTGTAAGAACTGGATAAGTCGGATATCATTTTAAAATTATCCTCTACTTGTCGCCTAAACCGGCCGCAATCTCTTAACAAATCAGTCATGGCACTCAATAAAAATGATCTAATGGTTCAATAGATAGGAATGAATAACTGGATGGCTTGCGGATACGTCAGTTCCTTTGGTTGGACACCGCGTACTTTCATGTTTTGTAAATCAACACAAGCCAAAGCTGGGCATTCCGCGATGGTGATAGTGCGTTATATGCTTCAACGTGGATTTATTCAGTGAAGTTAGTAGGGTCGTTTTCTCAAGTTGTAAAGATGATGTTAAATATCGATTTTTTGCACTGACACAATTAGAGTGACGGTGAAGCCAGATTCGCCCTCCCCTCCCCTCTACCCTCACCTACCCACCATGACTCACACAAGGGCTTAGCCAGAGCTCCAGATCTTATATATCCAGTGTTACTAAAAATGAAGTCGTCAACCCTTTGCAAGAAGGTATTACTGAAAACAATTCCAGAATGTAGAAAATGAATGGCATGTTAATGCATGTCAATAGTAAATCCTAGAAAATGGACATGGCTTTATTTTACGAGTTACCCCTAGCAAAGGAAGGTTGAATCATATTCTCTTCATAAGAGAAGAAAGAAGATGCTGTCTCTAGTCTGAGTTAACGTGCTAAATAAGTCCGACACAGCACTTTCTTGCACATAAGTGGCAAATAGCTTCAGTAGCACCTGAGTTTCGAAATCAAGGAACAAACAGTCTAACTACTTCCTTCACGAATGGATCAATCGCATCACAAAAAAACGCATTTTTGAATTCCTCTACAATTCTACCCTTTAGCTGTCTAACCGCACTCGTCTTACCAAGCGGCTAAGTAAGACGGCTTACCAACTCGAAATACATTATCTCTGGACTTTGTCAATCATAAACACCGGTCGTGTTAGTGGCTGGATCACCTCTCAGTCAGTGCAGATTTTTTACGCATATAGATCTTAAGAGTATTTATTTTAAATAATCTGCTTTTCCTGGGCGTAGGTTAAAATTAGCTCTGCGGTAGATGAACCTGAGATAGGTTGGAATTCACGTTACGATGTCTGCCACACTTATTTTGTCGTTTTTATCGCGTTAAAAGTCCAGGTCCTGGCAACGCCCTGTTGGAGTCTTCATAATGAATGATAGCGTCAAAAGAAACGGAATTCTGAAGAAGCCGAATAGTCATCAAAAGCTGTCCCGACTGTCAAGGATTTCTTTTTGAATGAAGAAGCCAAAGGGAGAGTTGTTTCTAAAAATACAGGGCAAATTGTACGACATTAACCCCGTTATCCCACAGTTTCCTCTTCCGCTAAAGCATCACAACAGGTACTCGGAAGTACTACGCCATTCATGTACTTTCGCCAAACTTTTTGTGCAATTAATTATTAGTTACTCAGCACCATAGGTCTACTAATGAAGCTCCCTAGCAGAGCTGGATGGCTCTCGTGTCCGGACGTCCATAGATCTCTTGATTTCTTACTAATTCTCCGTTGAAAGCTGAATGCCCAATCTTCCGTTTATCAGAAACGTATACTTGACTATGTGAATGCATACAAAAGAATGCAGCCAGAGGCCAACGTACTTTGACTTCAGTTGCCCAAAGTGATCAGTGAACTGAGGATGCGGCTTAGCTTGCCAGATTTCTAACAGAATTTGAGCGTCACCGTTATATAAGACAGTAGAAACTCATTATTGAAATAGAATAAAATAAAAGTATTTAACTATTATGCCAAAAGAACTGAAGAAGTTTTGAAATGCTTCGTATTAATAAGAATTAATTAATTTGCTTGAAACGAAGATGTATTCCTTGAAAGAAAGACAAACTGAATCACTCAGAAAATCAGTGACGTGGTTTAAACAAATTATCAAATTTTAATTCGACAAATTGAAGAAATTCTGCTTGTTTCTTTACAAAATTTAAAGTGCCGTTAAAATAATCGATCTAGAATTTGTTATTCCCACTAGCTTTATATCTTTTAGTAGTTTTCTCACTCCTTCTCGTTCTCTTTTCCATTATTCCATTTCTGTTCTCTGAATCGCATTTGTTAGCATTATGTAACTTATTTTGCTTAGACGAAACTAGAAAAAACGTTTCGTTATCTTTACAGCTGCAGGAAGCAAAACATAAAATGGTTCTAACAGTAAAATAATTTTATTTAAGCAATATTGGCAGTTTTTTTTTTTGTTTGTTTGTTTTTTGTGTTTTTTTTTGAGCATGCATCTTAAAGGAGTTGCCCCAAACAATAGCTCTACAGAAACCCTAGAATCAGTATACTGATTCTCTAGTTATCATCACTTGCGACGTTGAATCGAGCTCGCTCCTTTTTGTCGTAGACAAGGAATCTGCGTTGCGGGAGTTTGATTTTGTTTCCCAGTTTCTTTCTCTCATGGCTTTAACCAGCCAGGGAAAGCATCAACTGTTGTGGATCGGAAATCCGGGATTTTGTGTGTGATTTACAGCAGTGGAATTCATCGCTGAGAAATGCTTCATCCCCAACATCGACGGCTAGAGATCTTTCACCCAAAAGTCACAAGATATCTTTAAAACATTTGTCTAATTTTCGTGAAATGCTTACTTCAAATTCATGTCAATGACACTAACAACTTTGTCATCTGCTTCTGGATGTTTATGGAGCTGTTGCAGCAAGGTTTTCTCAGCCAAAATATTTTTTTATTCCTTCGTGTTTCAAATCACATTCATACGGATTTGCTGTCAAATTTTCCCAGTGAGGTTCACATTCTAATGGTAACAATACAGGTGTCTTATTTTTAATTTCTTTTTTTCAAAATGACGTTCCTGTCTCTAGGAACCCCGATGCGTCTTATTACAGTCAAAGGACATGAAGCGTGCCCCCCTAGACTCCATTAATGATTTCATTATTTAAATATTGAGTTGATTATTCGCTCTGAGTTTTCATTAAGAAAACCGAAAACTCTAAACTTTAAAATCTATTTTCTAATCGCATTTTGATCGGATTCTTCAACAAGTGCCATGCATAGGTAGGAAGACTCTGCAGAAAGGCTAGTATGAAGTTTGCGTGCATTTCCGATCAAAATTCGAGTAGAGAATTAATTCTAAATTCAGGAGTCTTCAGTTTTATTAATGAAAATTCAGAGTGAATAATCAACTCGATATTCAAAGAATGAAATCATTAATAGAGTCTAGAGGGGCACGCTTCATGTCCTTTGACTGTAACATAGTCTGTATACGGACGGTAAACGCTAAACGAATGCGGCATTATTTGTAAGGGTAAACCAACTCATCGGGGTACCTTGGAAGACTATTAGTAGCAGCCAAGATGACTGCTTACCGCCACATCATTGATCCTCCCGAACTATCATAGAGGTGCAAAACCGACTTTTTATTAAGCGAAAAACAATCTGATGTTCAGCCGAGCTCAATTCTTTTTTCAGTCTCGTGCATGTGTACCGCTTCATTTAATCCCAGCGGTCAACAATATTTGCGGCGACCTTTATTATTGAGGGAACAATAGCTACCGCCCTCTTTCTCAGTGGGTTTTGTTCTATAAATTAGGTTATTTTTCACAATTAAAGCCTTTACAGTTTATTAATTTCGCATCACAAAATACCGAATTGCTTGACACAAATGGATTTCGTTTGATCAGTGCGCAGATAGAGTTCGTTCCGCCGACAATCGCGCCGAGCTTGGGGCATTCACGTTATACTCTTAACTGCAGATCTTCGGAATACAAACATTAAATAAGTTTATTTAATCAAATAAGTATGCTGTTGTTTCTTTTTCCGTGCAGGCCGAAAAACGTAGACCGACTGACTTGAGTTTGACCTTTGAAGAGAGCAGTTTATTACACGACATCGGCAGTTCTGTGTACAGCTTACACTAAGTACGTATCAGTCTAGGTGGGACTGACTCTTAGTACACTTGAGAAGACACGAAGTCTATAATTGACTTTTCTAAACAGAGAATTCCCGCGCCGCAAATCCTTGAATGGGCCGTCCTTGTTGTCAGGTCTCGGTATCTTATCGATTTTAGATGTACGTTTGTATATCAGGATAGAATAACATAAGGCTCCCTGTTTGCTTTATCGGCGGCTTTAGATTGTAAAGTTATTAGCGTCTAAGAGTATCGTTTCGTTCAATTAAAGAGGTTCGTTTGTGAAATTGCGGCACTTAGAGAGAGAGCAGAAAGCGAGAACTGACCTTCAACCACACACATTATATTACTGAATACCTGGACGTTTAGGCGTTTATTTCGACATTTAACTAATAAAAAACCCTCCAATTATTTGCAAGACGGGACATCAATGACTCATTTTACCTAAGGCATTGAGAACGAACGTTCTATATTTCGTCACTTTTTCACAAAAATGCTCGAAAAAAGGATATCTTTTTCGAGGGGGCGTGAAATATACGCAAATATTAATTCCTTTTCGAATTTCCGGGGCAGGATTCCTTCAACAATATTTTACCATATCAAACCGCGGGCATTACATTGACTCCTAAAAAGATTACCAAGGTCGCGTTCGCAGGTCGGAAGGGCATCCGGCGAATTACGGGTAACGGACAAGTTAGCGAACTACTCACACTTTCTATAAAGGTCTTTTTCTCCTAAGTTGCCTGGATATTGCTAACACAATTAGCGCAGTTTTAGAAGACGCCGCGAGCCAATCACGTTCACGCGTTGATGAAGTTTATAAAGAGAAAGTTAGTGACTTACACTCTTAAATATTCAGTGGTTCCAAAGAAGCTGGAGATCGAGAAAGAAGTCTTTAAAGGAAAGTGCACGTTTTATTGGTTTGACAGTTCGTAACCAGTCATACCTTAGGATCGTTTCTTGTTCATTTTTTGCCTTCCTACCTCGGATTGTTTTTACTGGAGCAGTCAAGCAATGAAGTCAACGATATCGATCTTGGTTCTCTTGTGGTTCGCGATCGATTGGAGTGGAAGTCTAGTGGTGCATTCCGGAGTCAGAAATGCTTTCAGATCAAGAGAATGGAGGTTGCGCTTGCAGGCGGCAGTGAGGCTCATTCGTCAGTATCCGTGTATTAACTGGCGATCTGGCAACAGTTGCATGGACACCCGCCAAATCCCCGTACAAAACATGAATATATACATCGCTACCAGACACCAACGAAACGAACAATTGACGGCCAGACTTCCAGATCGTAAACACCGCAGTCTGTTACCAAGCAATCGCATCATAAACAGTGTTCTGGCTATCGATCCTTATCCCGAGGCCAGCTTTGGACATCTTGTATACATCTTCTTTGTAGAAGAAAATGCAAATCCACTAAACTGCACGCAGAATACCACTGCTATACTGACTGGTGAGTATAGTTTGTTATTGAAACTAATTGGTCGTTTTGGGTGACCTTATAATAGGACTCCTGTTTGAACATTATATTTTTGGCATTTACGTAGTGCAACTCTAGCAAACATGAACTACAGTAGAAATTGAATTCGCTTAGCGCAGTAAAAATGAAGTTTTTGTGAAGAATGACTAACAAATTTCAGAAATTTATTACCAGTCACTATCCATCCATACATGAACAGCCAAAGTTAATTTTAGAGGACTACTGAAAAAATATCCAAATATTACGGTATCACTTAGCAAAAAATATAGAGAAAAACAAAACACTTATGTTTTGCTCTCCGTAACCTTGTAATATAATAATTTGAGTTCAGACACTCGTAGCAAGTAAATCAACTCAGATAAAAGATTGTTATACGCATAAGTCCATCTAATCCGGATTTGTTACTTGTCCCGACGTCGGACGATTTCTCTGTGTTTTTTCATTCACTGCATATCTTTTTCTTTTTTTTTTTTTTTTTAAAAAAAAAAAAGCTTCTGGAGACTGTATAATAGCCGCTACGAAAACCCACTGCAAGAATTCAGTCAACGAGAGGAAACGAAAGAAATGTTACATCGACTTCCTGCCCCATGTTTTCGTTAGTACCGACCCAAAGAAAACCCAGAAACTTGTCTGCCAGGACAGACTTTTTGGGTTTGGGAAGTGCAGACATGTGACGGCTGCTCCGCCAATTCAGTGCGCCAATTCTCCTCGCTGTCCTTATCTGCCTAAAGCCCCACAAAAGACTTGCACCTTCAAGAGATGCGACTATGCTGTGTTGGTGTCGGGGGGATGGAACCCTTTAACAGCTCATCCACGCCACGCCAAAAACCTGCAGCTTATCTGGAAGTTTCTCGTCCACAACAAATTCAAAAAGGATCACATTACGGCGTTCTATGGCAGCGATGGAAAAATCGAACGTAAGTAAAGCTTGTTTTTATTATTTTTATTATTTGTTAGATAAATTATCGGTAGTAGACCTTCAGGTGATTCACTTATTGCGGCATTTAGAGTGCTAAATGCATCTGATGCAAATCTTGGTCGGCAAGCTCTTTCAAAGCTGTTTAATGAATGTGAATATGAGTGGCTTTGTTAACACCAATCTGGCTTTTCAAATGTTTAATTGGTCTATTCTACTATTCGGTTTGTTCACAGGAGCCTCAAATCTTTGATGTTCCTGCACGAGAAAGAAAAGCTTGCGAAAACATAATTAAAATGACGCTCGATTTTCTCGCCGCATGGCTTCCAAGCGCGATTTTTTTTTCCCCTGAAAAAAGTGTTGATGTTCTTTAGCGGCATGGTAAACGATTCGCAAATGTGATAACTAGCAAGCAGGTCACATACGGTTCAATAGGGTCTCTGTAATTAAATCTTAGAGCAAAGACCCTGTCGAGTTCTTTGCAGTTTGAAAAAGTGTTGAGATCTTTTTGTTACACAAGTGCCGACTTTTTGAAGACCTTTTTTTCCAGTCCTTTCATTTTTATCTTTTTAAAAATCCTTGTTTCTGGTTTGTGCGTTCATAACGGGCTCTAAGAAAGCAAACCTCTGTTTCAAAAACTTTCCTAAAAAATTTAATTGAACTGTCAAACAAATCGTACACAGTAAACAGTCGCAGATGTTATTTCGATATATAATAGATATTTTAGTTTTTGATTTATATTGAGTGCTTGGTACAGTCGGTGCGTCAGTAACATCTCATCAAAGTCATTCCGACAGAACGAAAACCTCGCCAATCGCAGCGGGAAAGCCATGGATTGTTTGTCCACCTCGAAATCTATACTCCATTGCTAAACTAACCCAACCGTGAAGTCGCCACAAATCCAGGAGTGCGCCATGACGCTAGAACATAAAATTTGCTTTCGATTTTTTCACTATTTGCGCATCAAACGTAACGCCTTTTTTCATGACCTGATGGACATTACGATGCTCTGGGCGATAACTTTATTAGCGAACAAAATATACTAAAATCTCATTGATGATATCAAACCTGACTACAAATGGTCTTTAGGCTTCAGTTCCTATGACTTTGTGCATTCGCATTTTTTGCCACAGTCTTTACATATTTTTTTTTTGTGTCCATTGTCGGGCGGGCCACTCCTTGACTACACATTGAACGTGAAGAGCATAATTAAACCAACTAATTCCCCATGAGCAAACGTGCGCAAACACACCGTTAATTTCATTACCAACCAAAAGAACAATTAAAAAGAAATTAGAAAGTTGAAGTTTTGTGGAATGAATAAGAAAGTAAGTGTTCTGTACACGTACGCAAGTTGTATTATTGATTTCATTTTCACGTAGTAAAGCACAAACTCGGTTCATATTTGATTTACCCTCAGGATAATTTAACACGTCTCTGTGAAATGCGTTTTCTCACGACCGCCTTTGTTGTCATAAATTAGGAATGCTAGAAGCTGAGACTTAATAAACCATTTGGTTTCGAGATCTCAGTTGCACAAAGGTTTTTGGCGGCAATGACAGCCCAGTTGGGCAATGCTCAAGACTTTTTGATGTAAAGGGCAGTGACTTATAAATTTTCGAGAGACGGTCTGCTCTTTGCATAATGCAAAGCAGCAGATCAGCAGTGTCTTTTTTTTTTTTATATTTTCTTAGGTCCCATCTTTCTCCCAGAATCAAAGCTTTAGATAATCTAGTTTTAAGCTTTAAAATTTCATACTTTAATCGTGGGTGACATCTTAGACCCGTTACCAAGCAACGACAAGCCTCTTGCCACACTAATCCGGCCTGTAAGTTTTGTAATTATAACACAAACTTTAATTGTGTTCGACGGATATTGGTTTATTTTGTGGAGAGTAAATGTTATTCAGCTAGATATCCTTATTAAATACGTCCTACGACAGTGTTTTTCTTTCCTCTTTGATGGGAAAATCAGTCCATTCCATACGTGTCTGCGTTAACTCTACGCGTGCCAACACACCGCCATCTGATTTCATTTAATTTGTATTTAATCCTTTGTTATCATTATTTAAGATATTTGGATTTGTATTTCGTGGAACGTGCGGCAGCAATTGAAATTCAATTTGTTTCATCGCCTGAAGCGAAATAAGTTCACGTACGAACGACCAAAGTACATACGGAATCTATTTCAAAAGAATATTTTCATAATTAATTTAGTAAGGCTCGAACGCTATATTTATTATGGTTACTACTAGTAGAATGTTATGCCAGTTTCACTTCTGAAATGATAGGCCTACTAAGTCTACTTATTTTCTGCTGTTGCTACTGCCGCCGCCGCTGTTACCGCTGCTGCTGCTGCTGTCGCTGCTATTGCTGCTGCTTCTGCTCCTGCCACTGCTCCTGCTTGTTACTTCTACTTTTGCTTCTCCTAAAAAAACTACTGCTACTGATTTCTAACTTTACGTTTTTTCCGCCAACTTCGAACTTTTTCTTGTGCAATGGACCTCAACTACCACGACCACTATTTCTTCTAAACCATTCTTCAGTCTAGCATTTGACTTTCATTTTACCCCCCTAAAGCTAAAAGTGCAAAAACAAAAGTAAATAAAGTTTTAAAGAAGCAATGATAAGTGTTTACAATGAATTTGGATTTTTCTAGACTAAACTGACTACGTAACTGGCATAGTTTGCGAACACATTGCCCGGGTCAAATCAAACGTCTTTTCTTGACTAAAGAATCTGCTGTCTAAAAGCATTCTCTTCGGTTCTTTCCAAGTTAGGTCATGAGTTGTCAGACGATGCATATTTGTGCCATCGTGGTATTCAGTTGGAAGCAGCTAGATGACGCTTCGTCATTTCTGTACACCATAATCACAGACGTGGTAGGGATCTCGCGATCTGTGATCAAAGGAAGCGCACAGCTTTCTCAAGTGGATTTATTACAAATTTGCTCGACTTAGAGCACTAATAACGTCTATGGCTTGCAGATTAACTGTGCTTCCCTAAGCATCTTTACGTCTTAGTCACTTAAGACAACCACGCGAGAAAAAAAATAACCTACGCTCTAAGGAAGATAAAATTATTTGTAAGTAAAACTTAGTGAAATATCCAAAGTAGAAATTTGTCACAAAAACATTAGCACTTACAAGCCACTAAAATCTGCTAAGATGACTTTTTGACTTGATATATGAAAATGGGTGATAGTCAATGACTTTGTATTGTGAACAGTGAAAAGCAACACATGCCAGTACTTACGTGGCAAAAAATTACTGAAGATGAATCGAAATCGCTGCCTAATCCCTTTGGCTTATTCTAATGTTTATGCGGGAAAGAAATAAACCAAGGTCTAATCCTTTATTTGGTTCAGATTGTCAAGCATTGCTCAAACTTGATGAGAAAAAATTAACTCATCCGATTATCCTCACAGGGTAATGAAACTCAACACTGTTAGGATTATTATCAGTCCTATGTAGTTTAAACTAAGTTGAGGATCGTTTTGGTTTAGTTAATAATTCCTTATCTGCCTATGGCGTGGGTATTTTGGTATCTTTAATAGCCAAGCAAGGTCAAGTAGAAATCCGCACCAAAGTAGGTTGGGGGAGGGGTTGGTTTGGGTGAGCAGAAAAGCAAACGCAGTTCTTTCCTTTCTTTTAATCCGCCCGGCGAAATTTAACGGAGGACTGGAACGAACTCGTTTCGAACAGAATTTAGGGACAATATTAAAAAGTGTCGCTATCTTGCATTGGATTCTGGGATTGATTTTTGGGACGAGATAGAGTTCGTGCACAGTCTTTCTTTGAATTTCGGAAAAGCGAATAGCTGTGAATTTACCTGTTCGGTTTTTCTTTCAGCTTATTCAAAATTTCAGATATTTTACACTTGGATTTTTAAAGTGTTATTTGAAATATGAGTGGTAATATGTAATTTTTCGTTGCAGTTGATGGCGACCCTAAGACGCCCCGAGATGCCTCAGCAGCTGTAACAGATTTTGGCGTAACTGACTACATCGGTAAACTTTGCAAGGCACGTTGGTGCGTCGACACTCTGGTACTTTATCTCACGGGGGCCGCCAAGAGTAATGGGGCTCTTTTAATGTGGGACGTTAATGGTGATGGCCTGACAGAAAACAAAGAAATGTACGCCGTCCACGAGATCTTCAAGCATCTCAAGGACTGTAATGCCAAGCGTGTTTATATTATTGCTGATTATAGTTACGCTGGTCATTTGGTCCACAAGCTTCGGGAGCTGTCAAGATCCAGCCATCGAAGCTCGTATGAACGTATCTCTGTAATCGCTTCGTCACAGGCAAATGAATATTCGTGGCGAAACGATTTTACTCAAACACTTATTAAATACGGCAAACAAAACAGAACACGATGCTTCAGACAACTGTTTCAGGTAATGATGTTATAGGTAATTATGTATGTGAAACACTCCTCTCTTGACGGGCGCTGCTTATAGGTGGTTTGCAATCATTTCCACGAGAATAAATGTCAAAAAGACAGAGTCACCATGATGGAGTGATATAACAAAAGTAACCAAGACCAAACCTTTTGTTTCAATTCATCCTACATACAGCCTTTTCCAGATCGAGCAAGGGACATATTTCGTCGTATTTGGTTCTATAACCGGACAGTATCCCTTCAAAGCATACATTTCTAAAAAAAATTTCAGAGTTTTGCTGGAAAGGTATCGCTTGGTCATCATTAAAGTAAATACGACCAAACTCAGAAATCTTGCATATTTTGATGTGCTCTTCAGGGGCTTGTCCTGTTTTTAATATATTGTGTGATGAACAAGGGACTGAATATGAGTTTCCTAGTATTTCATTATAATCATTATTTCTTTCGTTCAACAGGACGTAAAGTCAGATTTTCAAAGGCGGCGACATGTTTCAACACCTTCATTTGGTGAAGGTTTCTTAAACTCGAGTAATTTTACAGTGTATGGAGGAAGATGTGGGCTACCATGGAGTCAAGCATCACAGGACATGGGCTGCAAAATTATTCCCATCACAGAGTTTAGCCACAGATCCAAGCACAAAGGGAGTTCTTAATGGACCTTACTTTCATATAGATTTCACTGTTTATTGTAAATAGAGACGAAAAAACTAAGTATAGCCAGTGACGTGTGTGTTGTCAGATGAGCTCACGACGCCAATAGACCTTATTCGCTTGGGCGTATTTGTTTTCCCAATACAGGTCACGTGTCAATCCTTTGGGACTTTTTCCTTTGTTTAATGGTAACGCTTGAGAAGATACATTAATATGGATAACCCTCAAACAAAGAATCTTATTCCCAAGAGGTCTGAATTGGGAAAACATTACGCCTAAGCGAATAAGGTCTATTGCAATCAACAACTGATCACATCTGACGGACAGACGTTATAAGGATGTAAGGTTAGAGTTTGTCATTTTAACCCAGTGAAATGAAAGCCACGTTCTTTCCCTTTCTACTTAGTTTCACCAAGAATAAATATTTAGTCTTGGTGAAACGAGTAAAACATGTCTCTGCAGCATTTGTTGTATCCCTTTCACAATTAAGCTTGAAAGAAAAATATGTCTGATTAAACCATGGAGGATTAAACTAAGTATTTAACATTTGTATCAAGATGTATAGAATAAGTAGGCCTAACTATAAGTGTGTTTGTGCAATCAAATGGTACCTTACCTGCCTTAAATTGAGGTTAACGTGATTATTTTCGTGGGATGTTCAAAAGTTCTAGCCCAGTACAGTCGCACCCTGTTAATACGGACAGTGACATCGTATTAAATGAAAACAGGCTATTTTTATTGGCATTCCAATCTGTCGACCAAGAAAGTTGTCCGTATTCTATAAACAGGGTGTCCGTGAAGCGGAGTTCAGCTGCTATGGAATCCTGGTAAACAAATTAGCAATTTTAGACCTCCAGAGAATGTAAGAAAAACCCCGCGTTTTTGTTTCCTAGTTCTTTTGATTGTCTTTGCATGTGGTTTGATTATTGAATCTTTAGCCCTTTTTCAATGAAATTGCATGCGAGGGCTGCCCCCTTTTTTGTCTTCTTGATTAGATGAGATATTGATGAAATGTAGTAAAATATTCGAATGCACATTCTCGTACACTTTCATCGCTTCGAGAGCCAGCGATTCTTTTGGTCCCCGCTACCCTCAGTTTCATGGCGAAGACCAAAAGGAATGCGGGCTCTAGGAATAGGAATTTCGAATTACGAAATATCACTGCTAAATAACCCAGATGTTAACTAGCAATCGACTCAAATGCTTTGAGACTCGTATGAACAAAAAAAGAACCGAATCTTGGCGCTGAGATGAAAAATTTGCTGGTTGTTGTGCAAATACGTTTTTGATACCATTGTAATTATCAGTACGCATGATGGAATATCAGACGTTAGGTAATGATTTCTCATTGAATTATAGACAAAATAGTAAATAAAAAAGTGCATTCGTTTGATTTTTTAGCAGCATTTAATTATTTGCAGCTAGTCAACGTGTTTAAACCGTAAAGAAATAAACCTTTCCCGAATTCGCTTGGATGATCACGAAACAATGGTTCCAAGTCGAGACTGAACTTGATTCTTTTTTTTATCAGGGCCAAACTCGACTTGAAACCATTGTTTCGTGATCGTCCATGCGAAGTCGGGAAAAGTCTGTTCTGGAATTATTAAATGGTAATAGTACAAAAAAAAATATTGACTAATACTAGGACAGTTGTTTGAATAAAGCTTTTAGACGTAACTCGAAGATAGAAATAGTTATTTTAAGTGTGATTATTAAATGGCTTGTCATGTAGGATATAGAAATAAAACCGATATGTTTCAATAAAATAACTTTAATAATACATATACAAGTGGCAAAATAGTAATTTATGCATGTGAATGAATTTTGAAATTGGCGACTAACTCTTCTTTACAATGGATATACAAAGTCTTTACTATCAGATCGCTCCTCAGTCCTTATGTAAACCCTACAAGTTATCATTTGAAAAAGTGAATAAGCTTCGCCCACATTTCAGGGTCTAATCTAATGTTGACATATGGATATAGTAGAACCATAGTTATGGTAGAACTACTGACTGATTTCAAACTAACTCTTGCAACTAAGGTACCAGCGCGTCTGTCCAATGAAAGGCACAGATTCCCATTGAGCCTATAATCAAAAGAGCGATTCGAATTATGAGAAAAACAAACTTAGCTTGGTCATGTTGAACTTCTGTGTTACTATCAAGGCTCTTTTATACATAGGTTTACTGGTTAAACGTCACCAAAATTGGCATAATCACGGAAGGAGTCCAGGTATTTTTGGATAACGTTGTAGCAGAAGACGTACTGAGTCTGTAAAAAAAACCCAGGAAGATCAAGGAAATTAGGTAGAAAATAACGTAAAAGAGAATGTCATACAGTGTTTGTTTGAAGCTCAATATATCTAAGGTCAGAAGGACGTTTAAAGAATGTGGTGGGGATGATGTTGGTTTTTAGGGAGTGAGGTTCATGCGAGGCCGTCTTCAAAGCGTTCTGTGAAAAGTGCCTCGCAAAAGGAGGACTACCGTGAATGTGTTTTTCAAGTCATGTTTTTGGTTATTATGCACATTATACATACCAAGGTTTCTACAGCTCCTGGTCTGTTAACACGTATGCTCTTAACGGTCTGAAAGACGTCCAGTACTTGTTCTTGTTTAACTCGTTCAAGACATGAAGCAATAGCACAAAATGTACCACTTCGACCAACTCCGTTACTAACGCGACAAAGGTAACATTTAATTATGATGTGATATTTTATTTTAAGAGGAGTCAAAAGACAAAGGCATGGCGCCATATTGGTGGTAGAGACAAAGGCTAAATACCACCATGGCAGCGATGATGTAACGTCCAAATGAAGAATTCAGTTTATTATTATTATTATTATTATTATTATTATTATTATTATTATTATTATTATTATCACATTCATTTTGAAATCACCGGTGTTTCCTGCAATCTGATTGGTTAAAAATGGTGCAATTTAAGCATTATAATTGCACCATATTGGATCATTAATTACATCATCTCGCCCATCATTTCCACTTAAACCAATCACAAGACAGGCGTCATTAGCCAATCATATAAAAGAAGCCATTTGAATGCTAACATCACTGCTTGCCTTGAACTAACAGCGGGAAGAAAGACAGTGCAAATTTACACGAAAATGTTTGACAATTTTTTGGGTAAAATCTAACCTAAAAGGTCATGAAAATGGTATTTCGTAGTGCCACGCGGTCCACTTATTCATATCATTGCATTTCAATTTCCGCGACCTATACATCTATTTCACCCCGGCCTGCTTCCAGTCTGACCTGTAATAGCTCAGCTGGTAGAGCGTCGGTAGTACCGAAGGTCGTGGGTTCGAATCCCAGCAAGGTCGGAAATTAATTTTTCCGAATTTATTTTCCAAGGGTCTTTCGCCCGGAATAACCTCCTTTCTAAGCACTATAACTTTCCATTATTTCTAGTCCATAAACTGCCAGATAAATGAGTGGAATTGTTAAAAGTATTTTTGAAAAGCCACTGCTTGAGTCAGTACTTTTGAACGAAAAAAACATGCAACTTTATACCGAGTTCATGAGAGCTTCTCTTCCACTTATCATGATTCACTGAGGAAGCGGTACTCGTAAAAAAACGAAGGAAATTTTCAAGATAAAAAGGTTTTCTGGGTTTCGAAAGCTATTCAGCTACAGCGAACTGGGATTATGCAGTGTAATTTTCGCTGTTTCTGTTCAATTCGACTCAAATCAGAAGATCACAGAAGAACAACGCCGTGAACCTTCTAACTTGGCTTTTCTTTGCATTAAACTTTGAAATACTTCTCATAAGATTGTCAACACTGCTTTGCTGATAAGTTCTTAATGACAAGACTTTCTACCGTTAAAGTGTAAGTAAAATTAACAATATTTATTATGCTTAATTCCTTCCAGTACAGGGAAATTGTAAAATTAAACATTATGAGAATCAATGGCGATGTGAAAGACGCTTGTACCTAAAACGACTGTTTTCAATAATTCAGCACATACAAAATACTGTTTTATAGAAATAAAATATTTAGTCTCATACTTTTTTAGTGCCACATTTTCTAGAGGATTTTCTAAAGGAATTTCTAAAAGGATTCACATCTGCATAGTTGTGCCTTCATTCCATCAGTCTAACTTATGTTTGTCCTTTGATCGTACTTTCAAACCGAAAAATGCTCTAAACTCTATTATTATCAAGAGAGATTTCAAAATGGATATGACTAAAGAAAAGAGCAAAAAGACATAAAACAAGAGCTTTCGGTTACTTTATCCGTAAAAAGGTAAATAATACTTTTGTAAAATGAAAGTAACTGTGTTCAACTTTCCTTTGAGTAATCAAGTAAAGAAGATATTTAAAGTGCATATAACCCATTTTGCAATATTCTCAGAATTGATTCTATGTGAAGCGATTTGTTGAATGACCAAAAA
>JAAAQI020048121.1:4673-18143 GCA_011800005.2 Stichodactyla mertensii | reverse complement strand
CGAATTTTGTAACTGAGTTGTAAAAAGAACACTACTGACTAATGTAATTGTGTTAGGTTTCGAAGACTAAAGGAATCTTGAATATAGGTTTTGGACCCCCCCTTGAAAAAATCCTGGATCCGCCCTTGGTTATCCACGTTGAAACAAAGCTAAATAATTAGCGATTATTGTTAAAATCTTTACCCAACCTAGGTTAACGCTCAGCTAATACTTGCCACAGGTATCCCATTCACTACGGAAAACACCGAACCATAAAAATTCGTATGATGGACCCGCCCACAAACGCCTGTGACTCCACCCACAAATACAAAGGAATGTGTTTCTAAACATTCTGGTATGGCTGTCTAAATATTTAAACGTTGATGGGAAAAAGTGGCACTTCTCTTTGATTTTTTCGCACAAATTTCCAAAATCTATTCCTCTCATAGAAGACTCATCAGAGAATAATTTCGTCCACTTTTCCTTTCCGCCGTTATATTCGATTTGGAACTCATATTTTCTGCTTCCCATCTTAAATCTGGTCTAACTAGTAACACATTCTCTACTTTCGTATGCCCCATAATTGTTTGCGCTTTGGGGGGTAAACGACAAGAGAAATCTTAAATATTACCATAATGATTAGTCAGAAGGGACGAAAAAAAGATAATGCTTATGGATATACCAGAATTAACCAAAACCAGAAAGAAAGAAATTTGAACAGGTTTGTGAGTAAATGTCAAGACATTTCTTAGTAAGTCATTACATTTTCTGTAACACTAAACTTTTTGATTTTCCTGTGCGTGTGAATTAACTCTGATTAAACTGCTAGTCAGTGTTTCACTGATGATAGCAAACCTACTCAAAATCTGTATAAAAAGTTTTCCGTTTTCTAACAATTTTCTTTTAAGTTACCCAAAGCGCAAAGCATTATGGGGCATGCGAAAGTAGAGAATTCCTTTGTATTTGTGGGCGGAGTCACAGACGTGCGTGGGCGGGTGTTGATACGAATTTTCCCGACGAAACAATGGTTCGATGAATTTCGTAGCAACATAATTAACACGACATAGATGAAAATAAAATAGCGTGGGCTGCCTGTGGTACATTCGCACAGCGATACCAACCTCTAAGAATATAGTTTTGATAATTTTGATCGGCATCTTGTCCGACCGTGATGAGCGCGTTGAGTCCATCTGAATTAACGAACTCGTGCACGAGGTCTTTATCGTCCTGAACAGATAACCAAAGAAAAAAAAAACTTTTCAATTTTGTTTCCAGCATCCCAAGTGTTGATAAAACAACACAAAAGGTGAAAAAAGCATTATTTCCATCGAAACCATATTTCCATACTACTATATCACATGGTTTTTAGCCAATCAGAGCACGCGTTATATCGTATGTCTCACGCATCATATCATGTATCGCGCGTTATGCCGTATTATCGTACAACCTCGTTCCCAGGGCCTTCGTTTCACCTGATAAGCATGCCCTGGGAACGACATAACAATATTAAAGGCTCGGACACACGATGCGACGTTCCCTGCAACGGGAAAATCGCCCCATGTGTCCAAGGCACTCGTGTAACTGTTGCGCACGACGTCGCTGAAGTAGAACTCGGTTCTACTTTTGCGACGTCGCTGGCAACGTCGAGCGCAATAGTTGCAAGGGTGGACAGACGGTGCAATTTCCCCGTTACAAGCAACGTCGCAGGGAACGTCGCATCGTGTGTCCGAACCTTAACTGTCACAGCAATCATGGTTAATCGGTAGAGTTGGATTTACTTGTTTGGCAGATACTTAAAAGCCACGACATTACACATGGAATCTATAAAATTTCTTTAACAAATCATGGCGGCATTTTTTAACGCTTCGTTAAAACATTAATTCACATAGCTGTTGATACAGTTAATTCTGCAAGATAAATCAAACCTCTAATGATATCTATTTTCTCGATCTGAAGAAAGAAATAATCATCAAGTGTTTTAACAGTCGCCTTAAAGCAATCCATTTATATTGTAATGACGTACAACATCGATTATGGCTCCAAATCTCATCAAAGAAGGAAACAGTCTAGACGCAGTTTGACGGAATGATTTTGCCGGTTATTACCAATCTATAAATAACTATTTTTTTAAACTACTGGTTGTATTGATATACACCTATTTCACGTTCTCACAGCCGAAAGCAACAAGTAACAAGGCAAAACCGCAAAGCCGGTGAAATTTTTTCCAGCAGTTCATCCATTCAGACGCGGTCATTTTAGTCTGCTATGCTTTCCAAGTTGAAATGCCCAAAATATTGGCTAATACTAGCGACGTTTGCTTTCGGTGCTGAATTGTCGCTTGTTGCATACTTTTGGCTGTGACGTTTTTTGAAAAAGGCCAAGGTTAGGGTTAGGGTTTGAAAAGACTGACCAGGCAAGAGGCAGTGTTATACTGCTGCAGTCTACCTGCCATGCACACTACACTGTACCGTAGTAAATAGCATATATTCAATTGGGCACAAATAGAGAGGAAATGATGAACTTTCAAACACTGACCTGAAAAATTTGTTTAAGTGAAAATAATGCTCTCCTCAGTTCTCTGCCAGAGGCTGCGAGTAGTTTTGCTGAAATGAGAAAAAAATGGAAGGAAAAGAAGAAAAATTAGTAAAACGTTTTTGCTTTTTGCAATCTTCATGAGTGGGTGGTTTAAATTAACAAGACACAGCAGCCATGTTACATTGTTACGACTCAAACAATATCCAACCAATCACTGTAGCACTGGTTTTCCCAGTGGAATACATCTTGTCCCACAAACATCATCATAAACTGCCTGTTTTCACAAAGGTTTCTTGCATTACATGAATTTATTTCTCAAATATTTCTATAGAATGTTTAAAAACCCAATGAAAATATAAAAATCCCTTTGTGATCAGAATCTCAGGTGTGCAGTTTACTAGCAGACTTCGTAACAGTAACTATGGAGCCTGTTTTGGAATCACAAAAATTGCACGACATAACAAAAGACAGCAAACTACTGAAATGAATGTCAGCTGAGGATCACCCAAAACGGCTATCATAAGTCATGATCTTCAAATCATCCAAAAAGGCCGCCACTCTTATCGATAAAGGAATGACTGGATGCTAGCTTCCTTGTAGAAGCTTCCCTACCCCTCTACCCCTGGGGAGAAGTGTGTGTAAATATATTGGGTTTCCTGCGTAGATAATTGGAACCCATGTGATGTCATCAATGAAATGCCTGATTAACGTTCAGTTAGCAGTGTATCATGAGTGTACAGTAAAAACATTAGTCTTGGAAACCCAAACATGCTTCCTGCCTGTTCTGTAACATTAGGGGTTTTCAAGGCACTTTTCAAGGAAGGAGGGAAAGAAACGTCTTTGCACATGCTACTGAGAGCCATCTTAAGGATCAACAATTCACACAAAATTTGATTCCATGAGAATAATGGCAAACTATTTACGTATAGAAACGCGCAGAGGGTGTGGGATTATCAGATCTCGATCAGTCATGGTTGGTATGTCCCCTTGATTTTTAAAAAATGCATCAAGCCGCCCCTCCAAGACTTTTTATATCATGGTCTTTATTTATTTTATAATACTCATGAATAATTAATGAGGCAAAGACAATAGAAAGTCATAAGCATGGAGGAACCTTGCATATTTCACACCGTATCGTCCTGATTTGCATAAACTTTAAAGCTGATTTTCTCAGCCCAATTCACATGTATGTTCAAAATTTTAGACAAACACGACCTAGCTAACCTAGACGTATCATAAGCAATATACATTATGCGTGGCTCGCCTGCGGCTCGAGCTTGTATATCAGATACAACATCGCCACTCATATTGTATATATTACATGGGAAGCCGGAATAAAATCTTGGAATGAAGGTCTGTTTTCTGATAAGTGAGGCAAACTGGCTTTACAAGAACATCATCAATGGTGAACACTTGGCATGTTTGTTTAATGAAATCGTCGGACAATTGCCCTATTTCATTATGACATCACAGCTTGTTTATGAGGGAGACAGAATCGTTCAGAACAATAGAAATTTTAATAAAATTCACTCTTCTTAACAAAAGTTTACTCTCAACCTGTCTGGTTTCAGAATATAATATGTACAATATTTGGTGGCTGTTCCTACTTTTCTACGGTCTACAAACGTATTTAATATCGATTTTCTTTGTATTTATTACTGCTTTGTCCCCCTCCCACGACCATGATCCTTAGCGTTTAATCAATAACTTGTTTTGATGTGACGTCATAATGAAATAGGGCAATTCTTAGTCGAAAGTCTACACAAAATACTGGTCAAGTCTCTCTTAATCTAGAGAAATTCATTGACAAAATACTGATTCTCGATAACACCGAGGTACATATTCCATAGCTGACATTACAACAATGAATTATCTGAATAATCTTACAGCCATCTTGTTTTTGAATTCCTAAGAACTATTTTCCAAACATTCAGTTTAAAGTTGAGACTAAAATAAATACCGATATCTGATAGGTAGGAAATACCGTGCTTCATCTGATACTGTGATTGACGATAATGGCTGTATAATGACGTCATTGAGGTCTTTAAGAACAAACAAATACTTCATATGCTGGGTAAAATCTATTCATAGTGCTGTAGAATTGAGTTTTCTTGTCAAAAATAGGAAATTCCAGTAAACTTAACAAAAGTAAGCTATCGTATCAGCACGAAAATAGTTCCATAGTGGAATTTTTGCATTTTGATAATATTTTAAGGAATGTTTTGGTAACTGCAGACCAGAGTACAAAATAAACTAACCAATGTCTTGACTATTTGACCTTATAACAAATTATAAGTTAAAGCTGTTTTACACAAACAAATGCAAAAGTTTTGACTTTCAGCGTCGGTAGAAAACTGGTAAATTGAACTTATTTTATGAATTGATAACTAGCTAGCTTCTATTGAGAGAAAAAGAGGATGGGAGGTCTATGACGCACAAAAAACAATAAAACAAACGTCATGAATTATGCATACCTACTTAGAAACGTTTTTAATTTTAGTGATAATCTAATGAGTGACAAGCAAGAGCCGAGAGTATTTTATATGTTTTTACACATTGGGATCTTCATTTGTGGAATGAAAAGCATCCTCTGTAATCTCCATGATCCCATGCAGGGAGCCTTAGCCTTGAATGTGTACTGGGTATTACGATGTCGGTGATTTTCGCTTAAAACAAAATTAAGTTATGTTTCTAATTTATTTCATAAAGAGAAGCAAAGGAATTAATGCAAGGAAAAAAAATTCCTTTAGAAGTGTCAACTATATCGTAGTATCGATTTCGATCATTATCAAGATTTATGCATACCGGAAGTGAAAAGCTCAGCCGACTTGTAATTAAATTTAAGTGAAATAGTTTTGAAAATAACTTGCCTATATCAAAGCAATCAGAAGACTTGAGACAAAAATTTAGCGATTATAGTGCAAATAAATTAAGAATGATCGTTTTACTTACCGTACTTTTTGCTATTGGTATAAAATGGTACTTTTTGCCTTGATAAAGTTTTATCCTTGCAAGCACAACGAACACGCGATCCCTTCACAGCCGAGCCTGGCCCACTTCCATTCATATTAGCTAAGGTTTATGGAGATCATAGTTATAATGCGAATTCTGAGTAAATTTAGCATCAAAAATTCTGTTTCTTCTTCTTCTTTCGGGTTACAAACATTAATGCGTAACATGACGTTGTGATTTCATCTCGAATAGGAATATGAATAGGTTAAACTTTTAATTGGTCACCTTCTGCGAAAATTCATTCATACTTGACTTATTTTTCCTAAATCCATTGTGGTGAATGGCAGGGTGTATGAAAGATGTCAGTTAAATCTTTATTATCAAAGGAAACAAGCTGGGATGAACACTACTCTTTCACCTAACTCAGTAACAGTGCTCTGTGCAAAACCAAAAGCCCCGAAATCATGTTAAGAACTGGAAACACTGGTTTACCCATTGGGCTATTCGGTAAAACGTCAGGAATTTGGATAGCAGTTGAGATGTAAATGTAAACTTTTCTGTAACTTTTAAAACAATTCTGTTTCCAACAAATAACTAAAATCGCTCCATTAAAAATCTCCATTAAGAAAACAACTCCCCTTTCCCGCGTTCCTCTTGATCTCCGCAAAGAAACAATGAACCAGACTCCTGCAAAGGACACAAGGAATTCTGGAAATTTTTCTTTGGTTTCAGTTTACTATGGTTCTGTTAGTTTTGTTTCAGTTTTGTTTCAACTGGATATGTCCAGAGTTCTTCTTTGTAAAGGGATAAAACGAGATCAGGCTTTAAGAAAATGCAATTTATTCAAGTCTCCACGAAGTTTTACTTCATAAAATTCGGGATTCTTAGCTGCAACCAATCAGAATTGAGTACGTTTTGGCGCCAAAAATGAACACGCGCTCACACGCGTCTGCGTAAAAAAAGCGCCAAAAACAAACAAACAAGACAAACAAACAAAATTAATATAGGAAGAACGCCTTAAATCGTTTCTTTGAAGCTATTTTCCTTCTTTTTCTAGTCTTAAAACAAATGAAAACTTTTGTTACCATAGCCTCCGTTACAGACGTTTTATGTAAACGCACCACATAAAACGTATCGTTAACAGATAGATAAATTATCTTTTTTATTCCTCAGCTGGACAATCTACTACTCAGTTCCAAAACGACTTCAAAGGAAATGCATACCAAACGTGTTGCTAGCCAGTCAAGGAAAAAGAGTCTCAAAACGAACTGCAATTTTTTTCTTCATCAACAACAGCTAAATTTTTAAAAAAGATTCAACACCTCAACAAACAATAAATTTGAAATACTCAAAGGTTTTAATGAGATGTAAGTATATAAGCTGACAGCAGGGTGACGAAAAAGCAATTAACAACTTGAATAAGCAAAAATGGCATGAAAATTTCAACACGACAACACATAATCATACATGCAATTCTTATCGATTAGGATAAAACTGGATTGTGGCCTATTTTTAATCTTTAAAGAACTTAATATTATCTATCTAGACACTTTGTTTTTCACATAAGCTTCTGTTTAATAGCAACTTGCAGACATAAGACTAGAGTTGCTAAGTGATCATTAAAATCCTAAATTATGTAAAAGCTCCAGAAGTTTCTTATTAAAAATTTCCTGTACGGACATAGGGGAGAGAAATTAATTTTTCATTTTATAAAATTCAATTATTGGTTAAAAAAGTATTATTATTAATAAGCAGAACATGCTAGAAGTTCCAATGCAGCTATAAAAATAACATGAAATATAACACAATAATTTTCCTTCTTGATTTTAATGTAAAAGGAGATTATAAAATTTGTCGGCTGGTTTTAAAGTGGGGTTATATATTACATAATTATGAAACATTATATATAATTATGAAATGGCATGTTGCTCTAAGCATAACCTATGCATAATAATGATAATAATGACAATCTTAATAATAGTAGTAATAATAAAAAATTGAAAAAAATTTAATAATAATAATTTTAAAGAAACACATGATACTCTTTAGTTTAGCAAACATGTTTCCCCATATGGGTCTGCCATCACCAGTGTGAAATAGAATGAGTCTACAATTGAATAAAAATGGTGAAGAATTATAAGAAAAATTGCTGTAATTAAGTGAAATAATAGTGATAAAGGAATCAAATAGAAAGTTTTAAATTAAAGCATGTAACTTGCCCATTAAATGAAGGTTTCTCCCAAAGGATGTGCAATGCTTTAATCTTAAGCGTGAACTGTGACAAAGCCTGATCAACAATGGTAAAACTGTCATATGAGCATGCAGAGTGACAAGATGTTGAGCTCTCAAGGTGTTTATATCTGTACAAGGCCCTGTCCTTAATTCCCAAGTATTCCCATACATGTGTGTAAAAATGACGAGTTGTCTCTCCAATATAGCAGGCGTTACAGCCTGTGCACAAGAATTTATACACAACACATGATGACTCATTCTATTCCACATTGATGATGGCAGATGCATCTGCCAAAACATGTTTTTAAACTAAAAAGTATGTGTGTTTCTTTAAAGTTATATCTTCTCTGCTTCTATGTAGACCATTTGGTAATAATATTTGACTTTGTGTAGTTAATAGTTTGTTTCTTAGATTATAGAATTTTATTCATTCAATTTTTTCCTTTCTACAGAGCTGTTAAGTGTGACATCACTTGGATGAAAAAGCAACTTTCAGGTCCAAAATGAAAAGCAGTTCTTTGAAGATTTTTCAATGCTTTATTCTTTATAACAGGAATTGGTGTACATGGAGGAGGAAGAAGAATTGTGGATAAAAACTTTGGTTTTATTTTGGCGCATTTTGTGAAAAATTGGACCTGGAAATACGTCAAAACTTAACAGCTCTATATTTTTTCATCACATTCAGATTTTTCATATGTACCTTATAGGTTATATGGAGTGTGCCCTATGTGACTATTTAGTAACATAAGTTCAAATACAGTTGTATTTACTGATATAATAATGATAATACTAATAATGATATTACAAATAATTATAACAACAATGGTAATGACAACAAGCCTACATTGCTTTAAAGCAAAGATATTTCAACCCTTCTGGATACTCATTCAAGAATCCATAGTAGCAGTAGCCAGAAAAAGGAAGAAAGATGTCTGTGCATAGCCTGTGTTGAACAGTTTGTTTGGCTGCAATGCAGGCTATCTGTGTATGATACTTTCCATTTTATCTACCTGTGAACATGCAGTGGTGACATTCTATTAGAATATTAAACTTTAAAGCACCTCTTACCTACTAAACTATGTTATTCAATGAATGTGATTTGGTATGAGGAAATATAGTGACAGCTAATTGACAAGCATGAGAAATGTCCATGGCTTCAGCCTGAGGGCCAAAATGAAAATAAACAAATAAAAAATACTAGCTACAACATTTTCTACCTGGACAATACAAGCCAGAAAATCAGGGATAAATATAACATGTAACCTTATTGCAAAAACTCCAGAAAACAAGACCAAACAAGAGAAAGCAGAGACACAAAATGGACTGGCATGACTATGGCAAAAATACTGCATACTAATCACATACAAAACTACTTGTCACTACATTATCTTTGAAAAATTACACATTATAGGACTGCATACTTAGAATTACAGTCACAGGTTTCTAAAATTCAAACAGAATTGTCTTTAAAATTGAAGATGAAAGAAACAAGCCACATCGCCCACACACTTACTTAAATGTGGTTGATCAAAATTTACCTTTGATTTGATGAATTGTAACATAGTGCATACCATAAAAGGTGTCAATATTGCAGTAATGTGTTGAGTTGAAGTGATTTATGAAGATAAAATACTCTGAAAACACATGCAGAGAAAAACAGAAGTAGAAAAAATATAATCTTTTTAAATGTGTCATGCAACAAGGATTTTGTCACTCAAAAGTATCAGTTTTCAAATGGCTGTCTAGAATAACTAGTATCAAATTTCAAGGAATTAGCTATTATATTTGATGAAGTCATTCAGGTATTAGATTTCATGACTATTATCACCTTAAAGTCATGCAAGAACTAGCATTTTGTACAAAAAAATCTGACTATGTTGAACACCAAGTCAGATATTTCAGACATTACAGGTTTTCACATGCAACGATGAACACTTTATTTTCCCAATGCTAATAGTTATTGAACTGATGTTCACTTAGTGTAACCCTCACTCCTTTTTAAACAAAAGCTTAAGAAATCTGGAAGTGCCATGAACAACTTGTTTCATAGTCTTGATGCTATCTTAGAAAAGATAAAATTCCTATATGGTATGACTGAGAAAAATATCTTACAATGGTTTATTTATTTTTGGGATACAAGTCAATAACTCAGAGTTTGAGGTTGTTGATAGTAATTATGTGGAATAGCAGTATTCTCAGCATTTTTAAATCATGCACAATTACTTTAGAAACACTCAAAATCCCAATTCACAGAAACAAAAACTGTTTTATAGTCTAAAACGATCTTGTATTTAAACTGTCAGTCAAACCGTGTGACCATATTTTAATTGAATTTTTTTAGAATGAACACTGAGGTTACTGCATTCCTTCTCCATTTCATTGAAAGCAATATTAAACTGTCATTACATTAATCATCATAGGCCAAGTAAACTTGTTCGCGATGCGTTGAAAATAAAGAGATTTTGGAAATCTAAATTAAATTAATGAAAAATTTGCTCGCGAGACAACAGTACATGCAATGTTTACAAGTGAAGATGAAAAGTTTTATGAAGAGCTGGTGAGGTTTTGATGGGATACTTACTGTATCCGGAAAGAAAAATTCTTACTAAAGTGTATTAATTTGCGATTAATTCCTAACCTTAGCTAAACCCGCAAGAGAATGTTTACCGACGACGAGCACAGGAATTATTCCGGGTACTTTTTTTTAGCATAATTCAACACCAAGCACACTTCGGTGGAATAGACGTAACATTTTTGTATTCGTCAGGAAGCGCGTATATGTACAAGTGTTGACGCACAACCAAGGATAGAAACAAACCCCAAAAATCTTCGATACCGTTATACGATCACGAGAGAACTAACATCAAACGAAAGCTTTTTCTTATTCATATCTATCATTAAACAAACAGATCCCCATAGGTCTCCGTCACTTGAGGTGACCTTATTATTATGCAAATTACTATCGACCAGCAATGGACAGTTTGCTATGATCAATAAAAATATATCGTCCGTAGAAACGTACGCTTAGCTGAGTTTGCGTAAAAATAAAACGACAAAACGAGATTTTATCTAATTCAATCCTAATCCATGAATTTTAACTGCTGGGAGGATTGTACAGCCGAGGTCGACAGAGTACGCGACCATAATAACGAAATATTCGAATTTTGTAACACCACAAGCTTGAAATACCACACGACTACTTTCATCGATTTGTCATAAGCATCCTTATATTTCTTAAACTCGCTTTTCTCGCAAAGCTTTTAAAACAAACATAGTACAATGCTCTAAACAGCTGATATTAACATAACACATTATCGAAGCTAAAACCCCAAAACTGGAGGCTGTATAGGTGCTCGAATAAACAGTTGTGAGCGCGTTCAACGAAAAAAATATCGTAGGTTAGAGGTTGAGCTTTTGACAATATATGATCGTTAAGTTGTCAGTAGAACCAAGGGTATGAGTACAGAACATAATCATGCAGTAAAAATGCATCTGGATTCCATATTACAGATATATGTGTGTGTATTAACCAGTAGATTACCATACCTATACAGTTGTGAACGCGAACAGATAGCGAAGTTCGTAGTATTATTGTGTTTTTGCGGCTGCAATTACAAGAGATGGAATTGTATTAGAACGATTGGTCTAGAGTATATAACCACAGTTTGGCCACAATGGCCAGTCTGGGTAAATACGACTAAGCCAAGACTGAACACAGTCTTTAGGAAGCAATTTTGAAATATCTAAGAGCTGTATACAAAGGTGTAAGCAGCCATGTTTACAATTTTAGGCATAATTACCTATCAAGGAAGCCTTCCAGCAGATCTGCTTGTTCCTCAAGCGTATTTTCCAGTTCTAAGTAGCAGCCATTGTGAGACAGCTGTAGTGCAACATCGTCGATCTAAACCAGTAGAATACCTCAATCAATAAAATACCAACAAAAACACAGCTTTAAAACCTTTAGGAGGCATTCAGAAATGCACGGGAAAAGCCCGTAAGAAGGCTCACGTACAGCGTGCGGTGCACATAATAACCGATGCAAGCCGTCCACTTGTTGGCACAGGGGAATATTGAGGTGAAAAGTATAGGTTGGCGGCCTGGTTGGCTCTGGAAAATTAGTACTGGCGAACGGATCTGTGTCATCCAAGTACTGCACTTTACATGTAAGCGCCATCTTTGCTTCGGACTGAATTTTCCGCAAGGCTTGATTCGACGCAAGCGCAGACAGACCACTGCGTCGCCTTCGCTGGGGGTTTGATGTGGATCCACGTGATTCATTTCGTTGACGATCTCTGGACGGTTTTGGCGCAAGTTCCTTCATTCGTGATGATACTCATTAACTCCTTAAAGAGCGATAGCAGTATTTAGGGTTACTAGAACCTTCTCGAGTTGCTATGGCGGTCAGAAACACCAACAACTCGCTCCGGCGCATTGTCCCACTACCATGTACCCTTAAACACTGTGCTTGACTGAAATCAAATCTTGATTATAGATTGATTATGCGCAATGTTAATCGCCCACAAGACAGGAGTGTTTGAAAGAACCAATTAAATTTGTGCGAATGTTTTGTGATGTATTACAAAGGAGGGGTTGTTAGCGTCTTGGGATTTATGGCAAGTGAAGATTCTGTGTGCGACAACCGTTTCCGCTGGGCTCTAGCTGCCGCAGATCTTGGGATAATACCGATATTTACAGCTCTCTTTTTTATGTGGGTAAGCCAGGTCTATCACAACCACTGTGATAATTACCTCGTATTTTACATGCGCAACAGGTTTTTCATAGAAACAACGGTTAGAGCGGATTATGGTTCTATCAGGGAGCAGCATATATTACGTCACGGTAAGTCTACTCCGACAATACAATGCAATTAGAAAGACCCTTGTGGAATGCGAGGAATGTGATCTATCAATAAGCGATACCTCCAATGCCAAATCAAACAGCCATCAGTTTTTTCCTCCTCTTAGATTTTAAACATATTTTTCCTTCCTAACAAATCGAACGTACGATAAAAAATGAACGCTACCGACTGGAAAGCGTCCCCTGGATAACCGACTAGAACTGGTGAAAAAAACCGTCGCAAAGGAAATTCATTAGGGTCTTAGGGAATGGGATTATTTTTAATTGTTGGCCCATGAAAAAGGCAATTAGAAATAAATAGAGCGTTTAAGACGGACAACAAAAAACTTTCGCGAATATCAAGCCTGGTTAAATGCAGATAAGAATTCAAACCGGCTATAATTATCTCTCCACCCCAGATGTAGGGACCACAAAAAAGGAACATTCAGTCCCATGGAAAGCTCGGTATTCTATTGCTAAAAGATTCTACAAGCCCACGACCCAGTGATCACTCCTGTGGTTGTCACAGTGAAAAGGGTCAAGACTCTAGGCGGACTCGTGGTTACAAAAATATTGAGTCTAGATATTTAACTCGGTGTTTCATTACGGTTCTTATTCTGCTGAAAACCACAATAATGGGCTCACCACTTTTTGGAAAAAAATCTGGTTTTTAGTTTCACGTTAAAATCGCGTCCACAGATAAGAATTGGAAAGGACTCTAGGTCTATCACAGACACAAACGTCGTATGCTCACGAGTACGGAATCAAGGATGAAACACTGTCCTGAGCTTTCAGTCATCGACTTTAAAGGTTAACCATAATATTCACAGATTGAGATGGACTATCGTTTTCAGTCTTTCTTTACTTAACGGTCGGTCAAAGCTACTGAGCAGCACGGATGCACCCAAGTTTATCGAATCAGCGGGCTTTGTCTCT
>JAAAQI020048010.1:0-18145 GCA_011800005.2 Stichodactyla mertensii | reverse complement strand
GATTGGTGAATATTACAATCTAATGAAAAAGATAAAAACTGACCATGAGAAAGAATTATAATTTGAAAAAATAATGACTCATACACTCTTTTATGAGTGATTCATCAATGAAACAGTAGTCTTCTGGCATCACAGGTAGAAATTAGAATTATTAATAACTAAGCAGAGGTTTGAATTTTTTTTATGGTGATCAAGATCAAACATTTGGTCAGGGTAATGCATGCACGTTTTTAATGAATTGACGTTTCTGCAACACTGGTGATCTTCATCAGAATGGTCAGCTGTACATAAGACTTCTAATCTATACCTTAAAAGATCTATCTATCAAGATGAAGACATGCATTTTTGGCAGGGTAATCTCAGAAAACAGTGTTCAACATAAAGACCCAAGATGAAATTTGTAAGACTTTTAAAATTAATTTACACTAAAGCTTTGTTCACCTTGTATCCATCATTCCATAATTTCTTCAGTCTCTCAGGTATTTGTGGCAATGCAATTCTACAAAAATTAAGTTAAGTGGACCTCTAGCTTAGGTGTAGTGTTTACCCATTTCAGACCATGTGTCATCTTCTTGGGAATAAGATTCTTTATTTGAGATTGATCCATATTACGTACAACATTATCTTCTAATTAAAAATGTTTCTCAGAAACAAAGAAATAAAACTCAAGGGACTGACACATGGTCTGAAAAGAATAACCATTAAGCCCAAGCAAAAGAGGTCCATTATCAACTCTCTATTTAATCATTTAGTCAAGAGGTGAATTCATTGTCATAAGCCTCCAAAAGCAAAGAAAGTAACTGTCTTACTTCCAGTCTGCAGTGTTAGTTGGAAAGACTTTGCCTGACTTTGTGGTAATGAGAGTTCCATCCATATCAAATCCTGCAATCTAATGCCAGAAGACAGTAACTACTGTAATATTGAAATAGTGAGTCCAACACAAATAATGAGGCATTGTAACGTTCGTATTATCAGGGGGGAGCTGATGGAAATTTGGTAGTTGGTGTCACAAGAAAAGCCAGATAAATTATCATAAGCCCTTTGCACTTATTCTCATTTTTTAAATCATGTAAGTGTTTATATAATTGTTCTCTTTGGGATAGGATGTTTTCATGATTGCATCATTTTATTACTACCATTAACAGAATGCTTTTCTGTCAAAATGCTTTATTATTCAGATTTCTATCTACCCTCTTGGGAATAAAGAGGCAATTGGTCAAATTTGCCTGACAATAGAAGCCACTCAAAGGATTCTGGTCTTGGTAGTAAATTACACCATCATGCAAACATCCCATTGAATACTTGTTTGTCTACTTTGTTTAATTCATAGTTCTGATCTCTACCCAGCTAATAAGGATTCAGTGCAAGTTTCTCCTGTCCAAAAAATAACCATTGATTAATCACTGCAAACAGATGTTCTGAGAATGAACACTACTTGTCCTCTTTAAATCACTTACCTTTGATCTCCCCTCAACTCCTTTTCTCGTATAAATCAAAAGCTCCTGTGGTATTTCTTCCCAGGTGTTTGATGTACATGGAGTACCTGATTGCAACTTTATGGGATCATCCACATCTCTGGTGTCTTTGGTTTCTTTATCAGATAATTCTGTATCTCTTTCATTTTCCAAATTCACACTGTTGGCTGCCAGAGACTTAGCTTTCTTTGTAACTTTATATTCACCATTGTCACTGCCATTATTATCAACACCATCACATTCTTCTCTTCTTCTCTTCCTGCTGATGTTGTTATCTGTTTTGCTTCCATCAACGCTATCTTCACTATGAGTCTTAGCTTTCTTCATGACCAGATATTCACTGCCACCATTGCTGTTATCACATTCTTCTCTTCTTCTCTTCTTGCTGATGTTGTTATCTGTTTTGCTTCCATCAACACTATCTTCACTATGAGTCTTAGCTTTCTTCATGACCAGATATTCACTACCATCATTGCTATTATCATCACTATCACATTCTTCTCTTCTTCTCTTCTTGCTGATGTTGTTATCTGTTTTGAATCCATCAATGGTATCTTCACTATGTCCTGAATCACAAGTACTTTTCACTGGAGATTTCTGTACAGTTGAAGTGGTTTTGAAATAAACAAAGTGTGGATATTCTTGTCGCAGCAAACAGATCTTGCCTCCTGGACCCAGCAGAGCTGTGTATCCTTTGTTTAGCTCCTTTGCCCCAACCAAACTAGGTATTTTACCAAGCTACATACAAAACAAGCCACAGACAATATTAAAATTTGTGTCTGTAATAATGGCATTGCATAATATTCAGTTTATATTCCTTTAGGCTTATTCATTTGTTCCTTCAGGACATTACTAGTGAATTTTCTAGTTTCCAGGGACAGGTCCAGGGGAGAGGTACAGAGAATGCCCCCCTGAAATGAGCTACCTACAGTCAATTATGGATTTTATTTACTTTTGGTGCTCGAGTCCCAATCATAAATGGTGCATCCTCTTTCTAAAAAATCCTGGAGGTGCACCCCACACTCAAAAATATCCTACACTGTAGATTCAACTTTATTTGCTTAGATGATCAAAACATCAAAAAGGAAATAAGGCCCAAATCCCCTGTCATAGACCTTTACTGCATATACATGAAAACGAGGCCTAAGGGCCTAGATTTCATGCCAAGTAAATTAAGACTGTGATTATGACAGAAAGTGAAGTCAAAGTTTCTCTAGAAGATATCCCTGGATCAAAACTTTCAGATTTTCAAACAGTCCACAGAAACCTTGATGGTACTGCAGCAGGCTTTAGAATGTCATATTAAGCCAGAAAAGCTGTGTTTATAATCTTAATCTGAAGAAAAGTGCATGGAAAGTCAAATAATATTCCTATCACAGTACAGCTGTATGGAATTTGTGAGATGAAAAGACATTGCTAGTCAACTTCACCTCTATTTTTGATTCTGTTGGCCCTTAGAACTCATTTTCATGCTTACATCCTAAAGGTCTATCCCAGAGAAAGTGGAGATAGGAAGAGGGAGGAAATGCAATGGGAAAAAGGAGTATCTAGGGGGAGTAGAGTGATGCCAAAACATTTTTTGAGTGTAGCTTATTCTTACTCTTCCCTTGAAGTGTTAGTCCTATTGCAATCTAGTCACCTCAACCTTGATTTCTGAACATCAATACAGCACTAACCTGTTTTACTTTCACCTCTTTTTTTGCATAATCTGCTGTTAATTGGACTAAAAATTTAAAAAACACTCTGAATACTCTGTGTGAAAAAGTGAAATAATAACTTCATTGATTTTACTTTAGAAACTGGTCATTAACACACCTATGAGAACAAATCCCCAGAGGGGGGAATGTGGGCAAAAGATGGGAGTTTGAAAGTGTTAGTGGTTCCCTTCCCGGCGTGGACAATCGATGAAATCGATAATCAATAACAATCGAACAGAAATTTGTGACCTTATTGATTGATATCGATTGCTTGTAATAACCATCGATTGCGATCAATTGGAATCGATTAATATCGATTTCACAGTAACTCTTTGTTTATAAAGTTGACGAGTAAGATGAGACAATTTGGAACCATGATTTTTTGGAACCTGGCCAGCTTTCACCAATCGACAACAATCGATGAAGGACTTTTTTGTGACTATTGATTGGTCATCGATTGATCAATACCAATCGATATCAATTAACTAATTTTATCGATTGATATCGATTTATCAATTGCATTTCCGATCATCGATTTCATCGATTGTCCATGGCGGGTTCCCTTTAATAGTTGGACATTTATTGTTTGTGGGTCCTGAGGGTCAACGCATTTGATCAGGCCAGCTTCCAAACAAACATAAATTACATGTGCTTTTTGCAATTGATGGTCAACATTGACTGATCAATAGGTACGTTTTCTCCTCGGGGGGGGGCATTTGTGTTCATTTGATCTGTGTTTGTTTCCCTACCCTTGGGATATTAATATTCAGATAGGGGGAGGGTTGTTATTTTTCATGCAAACTTAAAGGAGAGGGTCATAAAATTCTGTGCAGGCCTTTGAGGGGGATCATATCAATTAATGTAAGATATTTTGGGAGGGCTGACAATTTTTCTGCACTAGGAAAGACAGGGAAGGGCCTCTTAGAAACTCACCCTGATTTCTGGAGCATTTTGAGTTTCTGATCTTTAATTCTGGCTTTCTCCCAACTGTAACATCTTGTCCATCAGGCAAGGGAACTGGATCGTGAGTATCATCACAGCAGTGCAAGAAACACTCCATTAAACTGCTGAAAGTATTCCGAACGATTCTCAACTTTTCAACAAATCCGCCATGTTGGACGTAAGATTCCCTGGAAGACTAGGAACTAGTACCCAAGCTTTCTCGATCACTACTTTCAAAATGGCGGACGAAAAGGAGCGAAAATCTTTCAGTATATTTTATTTGATTTTTGGAGCTCTTTTCTTGCGGATTGGATTCATTATTTACGGCGAATGGCAAGATAGGACCATGGTTGTTAAATATACGGACATCGATTACCATGTTTTCACGGATGCAGCGAGATATGTGTACAATAAAGGCTCACCATATGAAAGAGCGACGTACCGCTATACTCCTCTACTGGCCATCATTTTAACTCCTAACGTTTCCTTTCACATCGCATTTGGAAAAGTCTTGTTTATTTTATTTGACGTGCTCACTGGATATCTACTCTACAGGATTCAACTTGAACGAGGCTTTGGGGAAAAGACTTCATTGATTAGTTCATGTTTGTGGATGTTTAATCCAATAGCTATCACGGTCTCTTCAAGGGGCAATGCAGAATCTATCATGGCTTTCCTAGTGTTGGCTACTTTATACTTTGCTCTAAAGAATCAAGCTTCTCTGACGGCCATTTTTCTTGCTCTAGCTGTGCATTTTAAAATCTTTCCTATCATATATAGTCTACCTATTTTTCTTTATATTGGAAGCAGGTCATATGACAATAAATGCTTGGACTTCCCAAACAGCGTCAAAGAACGCTTTTTGTTTTTGATCAGATGTGTGCTAGATCCTGCTAGAGTAAAGCTTGTGTTGTTATTTATCATTACCTTGGGAAGTATTACAATGGTTCTTTACTGCAGGTACAGAATAGAGTATTTTCTTTGGACATAATGTTTTCCCATTTCAGGTCACATGGCATTCCCTTGCATGTCACTTCTTTGTTTCTTGGTAATGCTTAACAAGATATGTTAATGTATGAACCTTAAACAAAGAAACAATACCCAAGGGAATGACACATGGTCTGAAATGGGAAAACATTACGCCCAAAGTAGAGGTCTATTTGCTATAATTGTGAAGATTTTATGCAGTTCCTCAAAGTGAAAGGGGAAAAGGAATGGAAAAATGGAGGATGTGATGGATGAGAGGAATAAAATATCCTCCTAAATTCCTAATCTCATCTTCTTTTCTATACCATTCCTCCATTCTCTATCCCAAGGAATCTGACCTATTTTGGTGAGCCAAATTTTGGATTCAAGTGTAAAACAGCAGGGAAAATAACTAAAGTTCAGGCAGGATAGGGATTGCTTCAAAGAATTGGATGAATGATGGGAATTTCAGGGGCGTGTGCAGGCGTTTCATGAGGGGGGTTCTAGCTTTTTTGATTCGATTGGGAAAAGATAAACATACAACTTTACACAAAAAGTGTTATGCAGTGCAAATAGCAATTCAATAGTGATGCATGATATTTTGCATAGTTTTGTTTCTTAATGCATGGAACAAGCTGTTGGACTATCCATAAATGTGTTTCCCCTACTGATTTGGTAAATAAAGATTCATGTGTCAAAGAGTTTGTTTGCCAAGAACGGGGGGGTTCCAGAACCCCAGGAACCCTCCCCTGTGCACACCCCTGAATTTTGTAAAAATATTCACTGGGATGGCAGGATTTTGGAACGCTATTGTAGACCCCAATATGGAACCCTCCCCTGTGTATGCCCCTGAATTTTGTAAAAATATTCACTGGGATGGCAGGATTTTGGAACGCTATTGTAGACCCCAATATGGAACCCTCCCCTGTGTATGCCCCTGAATTTTGTAAAAATATTCACTGGGATGGCAGGATTTTGGAACGCTATTGTAGACCCCAATATCATAATATAAATAAGATGATGTATAATCCTATAGTGAATGGGAAATAGGATACTTTCATAATTGTCTCATTTGATTACCACTACCAGAATTTTTTGCCAAAATGCTTTTTTATTCAGATTTTCTATTCTCCTGAGAACAAAGAGACAATTGGTAAACTTAGCCTAACAGTAGAAGCCACTCATAGCATTCTGGTTGTGGTAGTAAACTATGCCATCATGCAAACATCATATAAGCTGGGGTTTGATGGGAAGACATAAGGCTGGAGACAGGGAAGGCTGTCCAGTTCTCAAGCTGCCTCCAACTGTGATCATTTTCTGTATCTCCATCCTTCTTTGACCACCAAAGTATTCAGGCTTCCCATTATTCACTTTTTATACACTCTTGTGTGAAATATGAAATACATATCACAATACTTATCTTCAGATATTATTATTTCAGATATGGCTTTGAATTCCTTGAACACACCTACCTTTACCATGTGACAAGAACTGATCCAAAGCACAATTTCTCTGTGTATTTTTATATGCTTTACTTAACCCAAGATTCACCTTGGTCTAAGGTGGTTGGCCTACTGTCTTTCGTACCTCAGATGACACTAACTGTAGGACTGGCTTTGAAGTATTCAAAGGATATTTGTTTCTGCTGCTTTGCTCAGACGTTTGCGTTTGTGACATTTAACAAAGTCTGCACATCACAGGTATGCATATTTTGTACTGATTTTCCCCAAGAAACCCATGGGAGAATTCCCATGGTAAGCAGTGTGGATGCAAATCCAAAATTTTGAAAATGACCCCTAAAAAGTCACTACTCCTGTCTTAGAGGGCATAGTAACAAATATTTTTTCTAAGAGGTACCAAAACAGCAGTTTACATGTCATTATCGTATGTACATGTACTGGCAAACATGCATCCTTAAAGGTACCAGATAATGCTATTGGATGTCATTTTAGATTTTTATCAGCTTAAAAGGTACAACTAGCAAGTCTGCCCTCTTGTGTGGGAGTTCCCCCTAAGAAAGAAACATTGAGAGCATTTGGTAGCTGGTGTTTTGATCTGCATTATGCTTGTATTTTTTTCCTGTAATTCAAAGGAAGACTTGGAACAAATGCATGCTGCATGGGATTTAGGGGATGTCTCTTCCATCTCGCCTCAAGTCAGCCTCAGCTGTGATCTTTTAAGAAATTTACTTCACTTTTATTTCTGTTCCAGTATTTTTTATGGTATTTGTGCCTTCTACCTCTTGTGGTTCCTCAAATTTCAATCTCACTCCTCAAAGCTGTTGTCATGGCATTAGCATGGTTTACTGCCCAGGTATGGCACTTTGAATTCTTTATTTGTTCTTGAGCTTAGGAAAAAAAGCAAAGATTGATAAAGCTAACCCTCAGCCATCTTTGCTTCATTTTTCAGGCAGTTTGGCTGTATTTTGCATATTATTTGGAGTTTGAAGGCCAAAACACTTTCTTGCAAATATGGATGGTCAGCCTGTGGTTTTTCTTTGTTAATGTTTGGATCTTGTGTGAAACTGTGAAAAGATACCTTCCTCTGACACCAATCAAAACCAAAAAATTATAGAAAATATAACCAATTAAAAATGAAACAAAATAAAATAAATGCTAAATTCAGTATAAATGTCATTTATCTCATTTATTTATTACATGGGCAGATTTAGGGTGCCCAAGCGGCTGTGCTCCTCCTTTTTATTTGGGGATCCCCCAGACCTCCTTTGGTTAGTCATAGAGGTTCCTCTACAGGTGCGGATCCTGGATTTTGGCTAGGGGGTGAACTGCCAATATTTAAGTAAAAACAAAACTTCAAGAAAATTATTTTGTATTGGATAATTTCTGATTAGTGGGGTTGTAGTTGTCATGTAGGGGGTTCTATTGCAGTTTCCAGGGGCGTGCACAGGGGAGGGTTCCAGGGGTTCTGGAACCCCCCCTTCTTGGCAAACAAACTCTTTGACACATGAATCTTTATTTACCAAATCAGTAAGGGAACACATTTACGGATAGTCCAACAGCTTGTTCCATGTATTAAGAAACAAAACTTTGCAAAATATTGTGCATCACTATTGATTTGCTATTTGCACTGCATAACACTTTTTGTGTAAAGTGGTACGTTTATCTTTTCCCAATCAAATCAAAAAAGCTAGAACACCCCTCATGAAACGCCTGCACACGCCCCTGGTTTAGGGTCTTTGGATGAACTCCCTGAACCCCTCTAGACCTGCTCCTGCTCTTAATGCAGAAGTTTTCCAGCCCCCTTCTCTTTTCTCCAATTCCTAGATCTGCCCCCAATAATAACCTGCAAAGTGGCAAGTTGGAGTGGTGGTTGTGATTGGCTCCCATCCAATGTGTCACTTATGTATTCTCGATGTGGAGCAGCTCGAGGGGCATTTAATATCCGTGAATGATAATTACAATGCACCTTGTTAGGTCTTGTTAGGGGCAAAGTATATGAAGGAAACTTCAGAAATTGAACAGAAAGCAAACAGCGTTTTGCCAATTGTGGATTAGAATGGGAAACAAGGATGTAAATGATTTGCCAAATAGGATATCTGAATAACGGAACTTTTCCTGTTCTTGTTTAGACACAGTAGACGTATTTCTCCAAAACGTCTTGTCCTCTGACCTCCCTGACCCCTTGCCTTCTCTAAATCCGCCCACGAAAAAAAATGACTGAAAAATAGAGGGGAACATCGTTCTCACGTGGTGCAAAAGCGCGCAGAACAATTTTTGGCGGGAAATAATAAGTAACCTGGTCGTCTATCCCCAGTCTCTCGGGGTTATACCGCAGCCGGAGATTCCCAGAGATCATTTTTCATCCAGACGTAAATCATTGAGATGGTGAGTTATTATCTCCAAATATTGATTATTTTACGCCCCTAAATGACTCTCAACTACAAAACGCTACTTCTTGCTACGTTCTGGGTGAGTCTTAGTACCATTCAAGGGGCTGGAATAAGCAGAAAAAAGACTTTAATATGGGGTCCTGGTCTGCGGGTTGGAGCTGGTGTTCCTGCGAGATACTTTTTCATTCAAACTGTGGATACTCAAGGAAAAAAGTACGTGGAAAAATGCTTATTTAAGACTAATTTATATTCCTTAATGCACTATTGTATAGCTAAGTCAATTATAAAAGGCTCAAATATCTCTTACGGCATTTTAAAAATTGCCGTAAATAATTTTTTAACTTTTAAATATTCGAAAAGAGGATTTAAAGTTAGTAGTATCAGAATCTTGTTCTTTTTGTTCTCAAAAATAAATATCGTTTCTCGCATTTTATTTTGAACTGAAGCACAGCCTCCAACTGGTCCATTATTACCATATTCATTTAAATTTGTAACTATTTTAGGAAACGGATGCTTAAAAATAATGTGAATTGTTTACACTTTTGCCAGTTTTATAAGTTTAATTTCTTCACACGTAGAAAAACATATTGATCAGTCCCCTTTGATCAGTCATCTTTGCAATGTATAAAAATACGAACTCATGTCCCAGGTCAATGCAGACTGGTTTCAGAAATTCTCGTTTATTTTCCGAGTTGTCCGAAATCTCAGCTGTTGCCTCTAATGAATAATGCTCATTGTTCTTTATACTCTATTATTTATGTTAGAAGAGCGTGTGATAGCTACAGGAAAGCTGTGTACATACAGTCATGAAGGTTATTGATCAAAGGAAATAATGTTTCTGTTATCAATAATAGATCAAATCCACTTGTAATGTTTTTCCATTTCAGACCATTCGTCATAATCTTGGGAATAAGATTCTTTGTTTGAGGGTCATATATATTAACGTATCTTCTCAAGCACTTACGAGAAACAAAAAAGCCAAAACCCAAGGGAATGTGACACATGGTCTGAAACATTTGCTTGGCAGTTTCTGTTTTAATTTTATAAAGAAGTATTGGAATAAATTTCGCATCTATTTGAATGTGTTTATACATGTATATTACTCTTGTTGCTTGTGACTGTATCATTGGAAGATATGATGGATACCATTTGGATTGAGATTCAAATGAGAGATAAGCATCCTGTTAATAGCTTCACTTGAATGATTTTCAAAACAAAAGAGTATTCTTATTGCAAAATAAGACATCATTTTATGAATTTGGTTCCCTGCTAACAGAATCACTCTTCCCATTTGTTGATGGGCATTTTTCCTCTCTCCCTGAGCCACAAAGGAAAACAGGACTCTGCTTACAGGGAATGAATTTGAAGATTTTCTATTTGAATATTTTGTTTGGGTTAAGGAGTAGTAATATAGGAATTGTTATTTGTAAATTTTAAAACTAACTGGTTCTACTTTCCGATGGTGTGCCATCTTTTTCAAAGTTTTTACTATTAGATCATGAAAATTGTTTTTCTAGAACATGTTTTTGTGAAGTTGTATTTAATTGAAAATATACTCAATATGACTCAACGCCTCAGAGTTTCCTTTAATTTCCTGTATTAGTTTAACAGAAAGTCCAGGGGAGAAGACTTTTGATGTAAGAATAACAACCAGTCAAGGAAGAGCAAGAGTGTGGGTCCAATTATTAGACCGAAAGGATGGTTCATTTATTGTGCGCTTTCGATTGTTTGCTAGCTACAAAGAGTTAACAATTGAAGTGTTATACAAGGATAAACATGTAGCTCAATCTCCATTCAAATTAACAGGTTTGTGAATTCTTGATTTCTCCTTAGTATGAATGGTTAGTAAGCTTCTCAATAGGTACTCGTAATTTATAGTAATAATAACAATTTTTATAACTGGATTCTTTGGTGTTTATCTTCAATGTGTGTGGGTTATAGACTGGTTGGAGAGCCATGGTGTAGACCTCCTTGGCTTAGGCATAATGTTTTTCCATTTCAGATCATGTCATTCCCTTGGGTCTTATCTCTTTGTTTCTCAGAAGTGCTTGAGGAGATATGTTAAAGGGGAATGACATGTGGTCTGAAATGGGAAGACATTACACTCAAGCCAAGGAGGTCTACTGAGAATCTTTTCCTGAGGTCTTGAAAATACAAAGGCCATAGAATTGGCAATACAGACCAAAAGCCAATAAGACAGGAAACACATCAGGTGGCATAAAAACCTACCTGACAAGAGTTTTGCCTGCATTTACATTGATTTAAACTAAATACAAATTATATGAGAATACAGTATTACTTGAGGGCATAACTTAGAACATGAGAATAAACTGGCCTAGATAAGTTACTGGTCCATGATGAGAAAAAATAAACCAGATAAATGCCAGCTGGCATGCATTGAAATTAAGAAAGTTATCCTATAATTTATCCATCTTTTCATTCATTCATTCATTCATTCATTCACTCATTCATTCTTTCTTTCTTTCTTTCTTTCTTTTCTTTCTTTCTTTCTTTCTTTCTTTTATTCATCCATCCATCCATCCATCAATCTATTGATTCGTTTATTCATCATTTTCTGTTCATCCTTGTGCTGTGTAGGAGGTGTGTATGTTATGAAGACAAGGGGCATAACATCAATTCATTTATATGTCCATGCATTCATTCCTGTCATCATTTATTCTTTCATTTATTATTGTTTTGATGTCTGGATTTATTCATGCATTCATTTCTTTGTCTGTCTATCCATCCATCCATCAATCATTTGATGTCATCTACTCTTTTATTGTTTAAAGTGCACCTAAAGCCTAAAAACAGACCTATCCTAATTTGAAGTAATATTCTAAATAATTGAAAAATGAAGAAATTTCTTTTTTTGAAGTTATTCCCAATTTTTAAACGCCATTTGAAAATGCGACCTTTCAGTTGAGGACTGCATGTTGATAGACTGGGATGAGTGACGTCATCACGGGACATCTATAACATTCTTCATGCAAACTCTTGTATTTATATCCTAAAAATTGATTATAATTCTGAAACAATGCATCTACCTTGTGTTTTTTTTTAGTTTTCATGGAAGGTTAATAGCTATAAACAAACATTTCTTTGTAAATCGCCTTCATCAATGTCCCGTGATGACGTCACGATATTGCTAGTGCCAAATCCCAGTTCACATGGTACTCAACCTCGGAAAGAGCCTGAACCCCAGTTTTTTCGTAATTTTAAAGCACTGTTAAAAATCGGGAATTTGCTAAAAAAAAAAAAACTTGAAAAACAGTTTTCTAATAACATAAGGATTGATTTCATATGGGTCTGTTTTTAGGCTTCAGGTGCACTTTAAGAGGAGTATATCATCCATCCATCCATTCATCTATTTATCCATTTAATAATCATTCATCCATCCATTCATTTATTCATTCATTCATCATTTGTTTTCTGCTCTTTTATTGTGCAGGAGGAGTATATCATGAAGGCTGTTATTGTCCTGAATCTGACACAAAAGAGTGGGAAAAAGCTATGCAGTGTCCTAGTAATTATTCTCAAATAGAAAGAGACTTACAGAAGTTCAATAAAATTAATTTAAAAAGGCTCGCTAAAGAAGGTGTTGAGAGATTTGGTGTACACAATGCCCTCTGCCATTACTCTATCATCAACAATAAGGTAATAATGTCATTGGCCAATTTGTGGTCTGTAACTTATGGTACAGACATCACCAACCTTATTAATATTATTGTTCACCATGTCACATAATAAATGTCTTACTAACTTCACTTGCTCAAGCCATACATATCTTGTGGGACTTCATATTTTCCCCACTTGTTTATCCTGCATGCTACTTGCTTGGAGCATAAGGCAGTGAAAAAAACTCAGTCCATACTCACAGTATGGCTCTTGTGTTCAGTGTATTAAGAGGTATATATCCCATGCTAAAAATGTATGGCATAGGAACAAGGCTTTTTGTAATGATGGCAAAACTAGGCTGTAACATTGTATTGTTTGTTTCTTTATTAAGGTTTATCGCAAGACGCATGGAGAACACGTTGGCTTCTCAATGTTTATGGATGCCATTTTATTATCACTATTAAGAAAGGTACAGACCAAAGGAATCCAATATGGAGGGCAAAACAATATAATTCTATTCTCCTGAGAATTGACAGCTGAAAATATTCCATTGTTTTGTTTTCCAAATTGAATTGCTTTGGAAAATACTGCAAGGGGTCTATTGAAATGATCCTGTTAATATTTCCCATGGCTTGTGTTGTCAATTTATCAGAATGACATTTAGCAATTTTGGTAATGTGATGGTGCTGGCCATTGAAATTCAAAGACATGCCACATTGAATGATTGTAAATTTGTAGCTTTTATATGACAGCAAGAATGCAAAACAAAAGGAATGCTGCAAATCCTAGGACAATAGACCTTATTCGCTTGGGCATATTTGTTTTCCTAATACAGGTCACGTGTCATTCCTTTGGGACTTTTTCCTTTGTTTAATGGTGACGCTTGAGAAGATACATTAATATGGAGAAACCTCAAACAAAGAATCATATTCCCAAGAGGTCTGAATTGGGAAAACATTACACTTGAATAAGGTCTATTCACGGTATCCAATTCATGGAAGTATTTAGTATGTCCTTGCAATCACACAGCTGACTCTTATTTACCTGGGGCAATCAACAAATCTGCAGAAAGTGAAATTGTTTGAAGTTGTGTTAAAAAATCATTTAATTATAGGTTAGATTGCCAGATATGGAATTCTTTGTGAACCTTGGTGACTGGCCATTAGAACGTAAGCAAAACAACCCTTTGCCAATCTTATCCTGGTGTGGCTCAGAAGAGACTTCAGATATTGTCATGCCAACATATGATTTAACAGAGGCTGCACTTGAAGCAATGGGAAGGTTTGTGTTCTGTCCATTCATTCATTCATTTATTCATCCATCAATCCCACCATATCCCATCCATCCATCCATCCATCCCACCATATCCCATCCCATCCCATCCATCCATCCATCCCATCATATCCCATACCATCCATCCATCCATTCATTCATTCATTCATCCATCTATTCATCCATCCATCCATCCATCTATCCATTCATTCATCCATCCATCCATCCATCCATCCATTCATCCATTCATTCATTCATTCATCAATTTGACAGGTGACCTACTTCATTAGTTTCTTAGTCAGTTGTTTCATTTCTTTCTTCATTGCTTCATTCATTTATATACAGTCGTTCCCAAAAACTTTGTCCAAGTGAAACAAAGTTTATATGACAATAAAGTCATTAAGTATTCAATTTCCTCGCGTGGAATTTCTAATTTGCATGTGATACAAAAGCACACCACGGCATTCTAAACTGCTGTCAACATGTTCTGCACATGCATGTAATGGTGCACGTTTAAATTAATGGTTCCATGCACGCGAAAATCGAATATTAATGACTTTATTGTCGTATAAACTTTTTTTCACTTGGACAACGTTTTTGGCAACGACTGTATTTCTATATTCATTTTTCTGTGTATTTGTTTGTTTTATTTATTTATTCTCTCATTAGAAGAAAAAAATGGAAGACCTATTGGTTGAGTTAAGGAATGTTCAATGTTTAGCATGTGTAAATCTAGTCCTGGATGCATGTGTGCATAGCTGAGAGAGCATGATGGTAGCATATGAGTTGCTTGAGATGGAGCTAAGAGCAACTCTAGCTGCCAGAGTGCTCTTGCAACTATCCAATTTCTAAAATAATGATCTACAATGTGTTTTTATGGATATTTTTATCCTGAAAGACAGTTTTTTTGCTCTAAAAAAGAAGCATTAAAGAACTTAAATGGTTTTGATATCAACATGCATGAGCATGCACTATCACCATGAACCATCCATTTCCTTTTCATAGGTAGCCAGCCAATCAGAGCGCGTGTTATATCTTAGCTATGTTATAAGTATTTTCTAATGAGTTAGCAAAACAAAGCTAATCTATTACCATATTCAAAATTTCTAGGGTATCCTTAGATATGCTGTCAGTACAAGCCAACACTGGGCCTAAATGGAAGGATAAAATCCCCAAGGCATTTTGGCGTGGCAGAGACAGTAGAGAAGAAAGACTAAATCTAGTAGTCATGGGCAGAAAGAAACCAGAACTTTATGATGTTGCTCTAACAAACTTCTTCTTTTTTCCTTATGATGAAAAGAAGTATGGACCCAAGATGAAGCATATATCTTTCTTTGATTTCTTTAAGGTAGAAAATATTTTATTAATATATAGATATTGATGAAATGTCAGGATTTATTACCATATCAGTGTAGTGATATGATATCACTTCACGGTAAACTGTCAAATGATATTTTGCGTGTTATTATTATAATAAACAAGTTATGACATGTTAAAAGCTTGATATCTTTTTAATCAACTTGTTTTCCGTATCACATTGCTCACTTGCTCATGGACTTGCTTGTTCATGATATGACGGAAAACTCATGAATAAAAACAATACCAAGCTCTTAACGTGTAATAATCTCTATTTCCCCTGTTTCTAAAACTTAGTACATAGTGAAGATTATCATTTTTTATCCTTGATGTATGAGGATATCACTGTTGTCATGACTACCCTTGTATCAACCAATCACAAATGGCCTTGAAATTCTTTCTTGATCCTGGATATTTCATTAATATTTATAATATAAACAGAACATTACATGGCCACTTGGAGATATGTATTTTATCTTCTTGTGTTGAATATCTCTCACTCATTCACTGCGTTCACTCAGAGATATCATCAGCACTCGACGATAAAATTCCTATCTCTGTGTGCCCATGTAATATCCTCTATTTATGTAAAAGATCAAATGAGGGGAAAGAGTGTTTCATCTGATATCCAAACACCAAGAAGTGGGTTGAAAAAAAATGAGGCACAGCCGAGTTTTTTTAACTGACTTTGAGGTGTTTGGATAGAGGCTGAAACACTCTTTCAAGTGTTTGATCTAGCTTCTCAAACCATGAATAATTCTAGGAGAAAATCAAAGCAAAAGTTGGTCAAATTTTATGCTATTTAAGATCACATATCCAAACCACTCTCACAGTAGTGATTTACTTTTTTTCTCATTAATTATTCATACATTTGTAAAGTTAGTATGAATGAACCAACAGACTATTGGGCCCCTGGTCTGTTAATTAGCACTAAGGATTGTGGGAGTTGTAGTCACACATTCGCCTCCCTTTGAAAGCCTATAGAGGTAAAACTGTGAACACAATCTCAAGAATCCAAATTCACAGCACTGACATCATTTGGAAAATGGTTGATGGCATAAAGTGGTTTATTTTATGGAAAATCAGTCTCAGTCCGGATAAAAATGGAACAGTTTGATTGGTTGCTGAGAGGTCCAGATTTTTTTCATCCGGACCTCTCTGCAAAAGTTACAGACTGGATAATTTTGTTTGCTAAGCCTATAATAAACCATTTATTGACCAAGCTTGTTCAGTTCAGATGGGGAGATATCGGTCTTGTTCCTTTTTTTATGTGCATGTAGCTCCCCCATACAGGCTTGGTCTTACAAAAATGAAATAAGAACTTGACCAATACCCCCCATCCCAACCTCATACTTGGTCAATAACCCCTATATATTTCTGACCCCTAATGTCATACTTGAATGTCTTTTATGTCTTTTTTCTTTGCTTAACAGTGGAGGTATCAAGTTAACATTGATGGTACAGTAGCTGCTTACAGATTTCCTTATCTCATTGCTGGGGATTCAGTAGTTCTTAAGCAAGACAGTAATTACTATGAGCACTTTTATAAAGACCTTCAGCCCTGGGAGCACTATATTCCCTTCAAGAGAGATCTCAGTGATCTAGAGGAAAAACTTCAGTGGGCAATAAGCAATGATGACAAGGTAAGAGGGTCAGTTTTTCTTTTGTATTTTGATTGAATCTTATTAATGATTTGTGTGTGGAGGCTGCACTTGAAAAATGGGAAGGTTTGTGTTCTTTCCATTCACTCATGTATTTGTTCATTTATTTATTCATTCTTTTCACTTACTCAGTTACTCACTCACCCACCCACTGACTCACCCACCCACCACCCACCCACTACCCACTGACCCACCCACCCACCCCCCACTGACCCACCCACCCACTCACTGACCCACCCACCCACTCAGTCACTCACCCACCCACCCACTCAGTCACCCACCCACTCAGTCACCCACCCACTCACTCATTCGTTCGTTCGTTCGTTCGTTCGTTCGTTCGTTCGTTCGTTCGTTCGTTCGTTCGTTCGTTCGTTCGTTCGTTCGTTCCTTAATTCATCCATTCATTCATTCATTTATACATTTATACATTCATTCATTCATTCATACCTTCATTCACTCGTTCGTTTGTTCATTCATTCATTCATACCTTCATTCACTCGTTCGTTTGTTCATTCATTCATTCATTCATTCAGAAAAATGCAGATCCAACATAACATTTTTATGTTAAATAGTGCTCGCTCTTCATTTTCATTCCTTTCCTTTGCTTCCTTCCTCCCTTCTACTACCCTCATGGTACTTCTCATGTAATGGAAAAGTGAGCATCAATTGTTGTGAAGCGCAATTTATTGAAATAAATGCTTAACAATAAAAATGCAGATCCATCCAACACGCATATCATATTTATGTTGCATGATGCTCATGTTGGCAATTGGTGTTTACTTACCTCACTGCAACACCTTTTTTGTCATCTTCAGGCTCAAAAAATTGCACAACAAGCACAGCAGTATGCAAGAAACAACTTACAAGCCGTAGATGTCTTTTGTTATCATTGGGTGTTGTTCAGAGTAAGCGTTAAGCTTTAGAGCGGTTTACGTATGAGCGGGAAACGATACGGCAAATTCGCAGCCGTACCGTAACAGTATTGTACTTTACCGTAACCGTAACTAGGTATTGCTTGTGACTGGATGATTCACAGAAAACAATGGGAAGCCATTTCAGTGTTACTGCATACGTACCGTGTACGTGCTGTAAGTCAGTACCGTACGTTTCCCACTCATGCGAAAACCATTCTTATGGGAAGCCATTTTAGTGTTACTGCATACCGTACCGTGTACGTGTCGTAAGTCAGTACTGTACGTTTCCCGCTCATACGATAACCGCTCTATGGATAAACAATAGGCCCCTTGCAGCACGTCGGAATGCAGCTGAATTTGGAGGGCAAGACAATAGGTTTCTGGTTCTCTGGAG
>JAAAQI020047788.1:1555-18165 GCA_011800005.2 Stichodactyla mertensii | reverse complement strand
TTGCATAAAAATTGGTGACCCCCTCCCCATTTGCACCAGCCCCCCCCCCCCTTTAAATAATGACCGGTCTCTTAGTTGATTTAATTTCATTAACTAGTATAATGCTAGAGTAGTTTTCATTAACCCTTCTCAAACCCATTACTAATTCATTAGCTGAACTTTCAATCAGGAGCTTCTATTCAGTCAGGTGGACGAATCTTGATACCCAATGAAACACCAGATCAAGATCTTAACTACTTTTTTTTAAAAAAAAGAACTTAACAAACCAAATGTTCTCTCAACCAGAATCGAACCTTGGACCCCTAGACTACTGTGCTCTCTACTTCTTCATTAGTCTATTCCACTGACTGTTGATGTTTATGGCATGTAAAACCAGCTTATTTCAACAAAACAGTTCATTGGCGAAAAAATTTTGCTTTGTTTTGACTTTCCTTAAGAGATTCTATAACAATGAAGTTAGAATGAGTATGAGAAGCCATATCAAAAACTCATGCTTTGTGTTTCATCAGGGGATCCAAACACCTCAAAACAATAAAAGCACTCAGCTTACTGCCTTGTACTTTCATTTGTTTCTCAGTGTTTGGAGCCCCTGATGAAACACTCACACTCATTTTTATATATTATGTCTAACAAAGTGTACTAATTAGAGTGTAATAAAGTGTAATAAAGAGTAGTAGTAGTCTTAGTTCCAGACTTGCAGTTGTTATTGGAACTGGAACTGATAGCCATTATAATATCTTTATACTAAAGGTATTAAGCATTTAATAAAGACAGAGGACGACTTTCATACAAAATGCAAGTCCATCTCATAGAATTAGTTATTGACACAAATGAAAGAGTTTTGGTTTACTGTTGGAGGTCTAATGAAAATTAAAGTGTAATAAAGTCTATTTAAGTGTTACACTAAAGTGTATTTCATGGGTTAATGAAAACCACTCTACTTCATTATTTGTTTATTTACTGTACTTTCCTTTCCTTTAATTTGTAGAGAGAAATGAACTTGGTAGAGAGAGTATGGGTGTATCAGAATCCAAACCAAGTGTTGCATCAGGGGAGGTGGCTGAAGGATCAGTGGTTACTAATGACACTACTGTGGATAGAGACCAAACAGTCTTGCATGAGGATGACAGTCCTAGTGTAGCATCAGGGCAAGTGGCTGAAGGATCAGTGGCTGTTGATGCTACTGCAAACAAAGAGCACACAGTCTTGTATAAAGATGACAAACCTAGTGTTGGATCAGGGGAGGTGGCTGATGGATCAGTTGCTGATGATGATACTTTGGATAAAGACCATACAGTCTTGCATAAAGATGACAAACCTAGTGTTGGATCAGGGGAGGTAGCTGATGGATCAGTGGCTGTTGATGCTACTGTGGATAAAGACCACACAGTCTTGCATGAGGATGACAAACCTAGTGTTGGATCAGGGGAGGTGGCTGATGGATCAGTGGCTGTTGATGCTACTTCAAACAAAGACCACACAGTCTTTAATGATGATAGTAATAAACTTAATACCAAAGGTGAAGTTAAGCAGGAGGCCTGTAGAGATAGTACTGATACTGGAAGTGAAGATTGGAAAGCAAACTCAAACCAAATCACAAATGTTAATGCTGGAGAACCATTTAAAGTAACTAGTACTGTTCTAAACACAGACAACACAAAGGACCTCAGCAAAAGTACTGAGTGTAAAGATGATAGGAACACAAATCAGCATAACAGCAAGGCCGCGACTGATGTAGGAGGTGCTAAAGGTGAAAGTGTAACAGACAGAAAAGTTTTGAATGATGATGAATTAAAGAAAGGTGATGCTGGTCATTCTTCTCACATGAATACAAAAAAACAGGAAATGAATGACAACAAGGAAAATAAGTCAGTGATACGGGAAAAGAATGGTAATAAGACTGCAGGCAAAGCTGTTTCCAGTGAAAGTGACAAAAAAGGAGTTGGTAGAACTGCAGCCTCAACATCAAGCTCTTCTCCTAATTCAAATGGATCCAATCAACACCAGGTTTGTTTAACATGTTTCCGTTTATAGAGCAGATTTCGTATGACTGTGAAAAAGTCGTGGCACGGTCCTTGCCGTAAGTGTGCTTTGCCGCGACCGTGATGTTTTCAAGAACTCCAAAGTTCCTTGCCGCGCCTTGACCGTGTCCGCGCCGTGTTCGTGCCGCGACTTTTTCACAGTCATACGAAATCTGCTCTATACAGTACAGTGATCTCCCTCTAAGGCAGACAACTTTGGGACCAGCTCTTAGTGTCTGCCTTAAGAGAGGCGTCTGTGCAATTCACCTGGGACCAGACAAAGGTGTCTGCCTTACAGGGGTATCTGCATTGAGAGAGTTCACTGTTTAAGGCTGGTGTCATCAAATACCAAAAAAATAATCCCTTTCAGCAAATAAAAGTGAAAACGCAAATTAATTCACTTATATATATATATCAATGTGATTTCTCAAGTGACAAATAAAATTGAATTTCCAAAATAAATTGAATTTTATGATTGTTCATCTGTATGAGTGGTTGCCACTTTCCTTATTAAACCTCTAATGAAACTATCACTTATTTCAGGATGGATATTTTTACCAGAAACCTCCGAACCCAGATGAAAAACAATCGTCTAATAAGCCAAAAACTAAGAAAGCTGATGCAAACACAATTAATGTTATGCGGTACCAAAGGTAATTGCTAGATAGATAATTCTTTGATTTATACAGTCATCTGGTGACAAAAGTCTTGGTACTTCCTTAGGAATAACAGGAGTGCTGTTGCCATAATTATGTTTCATTTTTTTTCTTTCACAGTTCACCATGTGATCCCCATAGTGACAAAACAAGTGGTTCAAGTGGTTCTGATAGCATCACAATAGTGTTTCACGCATTGTTGGCTCCTCATTTTATGTTTGATCCCAGCAAAGGCGAGAAGGTCTTCATATATGGTGGGCATCCTTTTAAAGACTGGCAAACAGATCAACTGCAAATGACACCCCAGAGGTATATGGAATGAAAGACTTAAAAATTTGAACTATTCAGTTCATTGTGTTGTCATACATTTTCATTTCATTTGGTTTAACTTTGTTAAGTAGTGCTAATTTTATGATACCGTTTTTTTATTTTATGATGTTCAGGTGGCTTCCTAATGGATACATTCTGATCGAAGGGGAAACCCAAATTCCTGTCAAATTGGCCGGACATAGAATCACCTATAAATACAGAGTGCTTAAGGAGGAAACTGACAAAAAATCCAAGTATCTATGGGAAGAATTGGTGGGCTTTCCTTACCAACATGGAATGCATACAAACCGCTGTTTATACATCCATGAGCGTTACCGTAAAGCAAAAGGTAGCTCTAGTTAAAGTTCTTTGCGCGCACGAGCGCGTCTTTCCTGCAAACAATTTCGGACTGTACGCACTTCCAGCTGAGCGAACAACTAGCTGCGCAAGGCATTGTTGGACAAAACATCCGGCCCTCATTCTTTGTTTTTAAAATCATTTCTCGCGTGGTTTTTAGATGATTCACAGATAAAATTTCACTCTGTTTCATAGTTTCGGACTTTTCTAGGACTCAAAAATACATGGAATTAAACTTTCAATTGTTTTAGGTAGAAAAAAGGGTTTGAACTTAGGGCCGGCCATGAAAAGTTACAGCGGGCTGTGATCGGTTAGAAAATTTATTTCCGCTCAGCTGGGATTGTGATGATGACAACATTTGAATGTTATGATAGGTAAAGCTTTTTTCGTCTCCAAACACTCAGGCTTGAAAGAAGGTAACTCCCATTTTTATTCGATACTTAGATCTCACAATAGAAACTTGCTAAGTTTTTCATAACCTCAAAACAAAACGACTTCTTTATTTTGTATGTATTTTCCGGCCAGTAAATTACATTCTTTATAACTATGAGCAATATCTTCAAAGACTCTGGTTGGGAATTGAGGCAAATAGTGAATTTTTTTCTGTCAAAATTTGCTTCTAACTTGTTCGCAAAATATAACCGTGACCTTGCAAAAGCGGTTTTCAAAAATCCCGTTTTGAAATTTGCTCATTTTACTTCTGTTATTATCTTGCTATATACTTAATGATCTTAATACTTGTCATTAATCTAGGGGTTTGGCATCAGTATGATGACGCGATCTTCAGACAACCAGGTACTTGGGAATCTTTCCTTAACAGGTTACCATTGTACAAATCCATGGATCCAGTGGAAGGACGTCAACTGGCAATGCAGGTTATGTTACCTGATTGGGATTCTTTTGGCAAAGAAGATGTACCCGGCAAGAAAAGAGGTAGTGAAGTACTGGAAACGATTAACCAAGTGGTGTACTGCATGGAAAACGCTAAACGGGAAACTGGAGGCCATGTATATGAGTATAAACTTGATGGCTTTTCATTGGAAGAGGTACCAATTGAACTATAAATTTCACGTTTTTACAGGTCTTAGTAGAAGGAATACAGGTTGGAAATAGTGTAGCAAAGTTAATCGGAGTGAATTATTCAATAAACGAATAATCAGAAATAAAGGTGGTTTTTGTATTGTTTTGTAGTACGGTAGCTATATAGGTGCAATTAATAACAGAGATGTATGCATGAGAATTAATGAACGCTTTACCATCCTAGTCTTAAAGCCTAGTGGAATGCAAATGCAAATGGTAAATCATTAGAAATCGTTACAGTTTTATTTCACTTCGTATTTTTGGTTTCAACCAGGTCATGTTGGCCTACATTGAACCAAGACTTAACTTGAACTACGAGATTGCACAAGCTACAAATGACACACAGGTTCAAGCAAAGCGACTTGCGACTTCCTTAGCTATTGCTGCCATCGCTGCCAACTTTGTGAAAAAGTTGTCTTTTAGTCCAACAGACGAACATCTTATTAAGATGTTTGAATGTTTGGCAATAAATACTTCACTCGACCGAAATAGACTTGAAATGATAGTGGAGATCCTGGTGGATGAGTACTATCATAAAAACACCTGGTGAGTATTGCCTGCACCTTATGATCTCAGATATACTTGTTTCAAGAAAGTTAGTCACCAGAAACCTACAAAGTTGGGACCGTCGAGGATCATGGGAAATATATAAATTAACAGTAAAGACATTTAACACAAATTTAAGTTTTCAAATGGTCACATGAGGTGAAAATGTGGCTGCAAAGAGATTTCAAATCCGTCAATAGTTATAAAAATATGGTAGAAACGCATAAAATTTCTCTACCCATAATTCTTGTCGGTCTCAGCTTTCTAGCTTTTAAAGTAACAAACTTAATTGAAATAAGTATAACTAGCAGGTAATGGGACATTTGTATATTCTGCGGGAGGAAAATTTTTCAAACTGCTTTCACTTCAATCTTTACCATCCATTAGGAATAAAAAAATTGTTAAACTGTGATTGCAAGATGGAGTTGCTTAAGTGCAGCTTTGTAGAGCCATTCTCATCATGAAATCTGCAATCGTAATCAACAGTGTACTCACCCCTAAACGTTTTGTCCATCATTGTAGCTGTACAGATAAACAAATCAGTTCATTATCTGAAATCTACATTTGTGTTCCCTAATGTTGACAGGAAAACATATGTTAACCCCAAAACTTAGGCCCAAAACTTTGTAATCCCTATGACTTCCAATATTTATGTTATTATATCTTTTCTTTATAGGAAGCTTCGAGAAGGCATTCTTGAGCTCTGCCGGTTCTCTATAACACACGCACCTTACATTCACCAATGGCTGCTTGCTCTACCTTTGATGCATTTTTTGTCAAAACCGACACAGCCTTATACTGATGTTAATCCATTAGATGAACCGCCTCCACGTGATTCGTCGTACTGGGGAACAGATGATCTTGACCTTTCTAATGTTCAAAAATATTATAGGTAATACTGTTTGAACTATACTTGTCTTCAGTTTGAACTACTTGTCTTCAGTCTAAGACGTTACTTAAGCTTCATTCGACAAAACTTGTAGCTGTTAAATCATTTATTCAAAGGGTATGTCACGCGTGCAAAAAATCAATTTATATTTTCGACAAAAAATTATTGACAAAAAAATGCCCTTTGGCCATATAAAGATAGTCATCTATTTATTTGTTTATTTATCAGCAAAATTTAAACAGGAGGTCCAATTCAGCTAAGGCTGGTTTAAATGGAGGCCTGTAATCATCAATAGATAAAAATGATAATCATAGATCTCACCTTAAATAATACTTCTTTTACAAATTTTTACCGTTTTAACAGTTCGACACCTATTGATTTTCTTTATCATGTGAAGCCAATGTTTGAGTTTGATCCGCTTCTGAGAAGAACATTCCTCATTGCTCTTCCTCTTCGTGACCTTGGACGGTGCGTCAGACTGGGTAACTTTCCTCCTGCTGAAATCTGCTGGACATTAGGGAGAAGGTTGCAAAGCGCAAGCTACATTTTAGATGATGAGGTAAGTTTACAAATTTCACTACGTTTACTGTTGCTGTCATTGTTTTAGTTTTTTAAATTTCGTACAACTTTTTTCAATCCTAATCACTGACTGATGTGTTTTAAGATAAACTCCATCAACGTTTGCATTAACGCAGTCATTGAAACAATGGACAAAACTGAAGCGGCCGATAACCAGACAGATAATTCGTAAGTAGGATAGTTGTATACATTAATTACCAGCCTAAAAGAATGTGCATTTTATCCTCTTTCAAGTTTTGAAATTTCCACATAAGAGCAACATTTTAATATCACTGTAATACATATTTTGGCTGACAGGACTTCCAAGTGTAGCATCAATGAATGTATTTCGTTGGCAAAGGCATCACAGCAACTTCTTGGTTGTTTCCTAGTATCCTGGAAGGAGAGGCTGGTATTGACATGTGGTACTCTAACCATCTTGGCAAAGACTTTATGTTTGATCAAGTCAGTTCTCACCAAATACGAGTCTAAAGAGAGAGAATTTATAGATTATGATAACAATGATTTTTGCGTGAAAAGCTTAACAGAAACATCGAAGAAAGTTAGAAACTGTCTGAAGAGAGGGTTTACGGCCGATTTGTTTTTCTCTTCGAACAGTTTCATAGAGGAAGAGCTTAGGGTATGTTTGCTTTATAATAAAAATTGTTTAATTATAGGAATTGTATTTTTCTTGGGTCTTTTCGCGACTCTTGCGGTTCCTAATTTTACTTTTCCAAACCTTTAGACTTGGTCTGCACTTTATCACATCGAGTTTTCAGACAACACTCTTCGCTCATCTTGGGAGAAAGAGTTAAATGAGAGTCTAAACTTGCGCGTTAAAAAGGTAAGTTTTTGCTCATTTGGAATATGGATGGAAACCGTCAGCAGAATTTTGGATAATGCAAAGTTATTTCACTGAAAAAAGTTATAAAAAGTTAAAAGTAATATCACTCGAAAAGGATGAAGCCCAAAAGCGTGCGCAATAGTTATAAGCTTTTACCGTAGTTGTTTAATTTAGACAGCCTTCTATTTTGGGGTCGGTGATTTCATCCTTTCCGAGTATTTCAGTACATAGTGCACATGTATTGACTTAGTTCTCAATTATCACATATTTCTAGATGAGTGATTTGCAAAGAATCGAATTCTATGCAAAAGTAAACTTGAGCCACTTCCATGAACAAGTAGAGACGTGTTTCAAGGATGCAGCATTTGATGCCATTACAAGAATCATAGAGGTATTTCTACGCCTATTAACCACAGTGATCTACAAGCCTCCTTACCAAGGCACTATTTGGATCCACTTCGATTCATCAATACAAAACTGACCGTCTTAATGAAGATGTGATGGTTTTTGAATAAGTTTTTAATTAAACCACTTTAGTGTTCGTTATATGCCATGGTTGTAAGCATTGTTATATTATTTGTTATAGGTTGGTAGGGAAGCAGAACATGCAGAAGCTTTTAATAGTCTCGCTCATGGCCTTGATAGCATCCAATTAAAACGAGTGAGCGCAATGATGTCACTTTTACTTGAACGTTGCTGGCCAAAAGACAGTGAACAAGAAGAGATCCTGTTGAACCATGTATTAACGTGGAGTCCAATGGCAAATTATCTACGATATTTCAGTAAGTTAATAAAACAAGATATCGTGTGGGTATCACTAAAGAACAAGATAGGGAAAACGCATCCAGTTTTAAGATGCTCATGTCGATATCCTCTTTATTTGATTTTTCGCAGGTAAAAGTTCCCAGACTCTCTCATGCGAATCCCAGTTACTTTTGACCCGCACCACTAGCTGTCTTGAGGATACTCATCGCATGGTATCCGATGCCTCAATCGCCATTAACAGCCTGAGTATTCTTAAGAAAAAAAAGGAAAAGTATTGTGAACTTCTGGGAATAGTTAAACAGTGCTTTGATGACAGTGACAAAGACAGGGATGAAGATAGCGAAGAAGGAAGTGAAGAAGAGACAGAAGGCAAACAAGACGATGCACAGAAGGATTTTTTTAAAAAGTGTAATAAGTCAAAAAACATCCTGGAGAAACGACTAGACGAGCTTGAGGCATTCGAGGATGAACGGGTCCAACTACGCTCATTTCTGGGCATAAGTTCCATTCTGCAACATGGTATCTAATAGTCTTATTCTAATATCAAATATTATCACGTCTAATGTTGCAAAATGGGAGTCGTTTGTGCTTGGCCTTGAAAAACAGTAACGTAAAAGTAAAATTATTTTGATATTCGCTTTCTTTTGTCTCTCTCTTTTAGTGGATGTAGAAGACCTGAAAGTTAAAGCCAATTCAGATGTGTCTAACGCACCTATAGGCAAGATTGCTGTGCACACCTATGGTGGCAGCTATGGCCAAGCACAAAAAGTTCAGGTCATATTCTTCGGTCTTTCGAATGAGTTGAAAACTATGATATCAAAAATGCATAAAATCCACGAGAGTAAGATTTTCAGTGACACTTGGAGACGCAGATTCAAAGATGCTCAACACGGCAAACAAGCCATGATTTTGAAAGACGTTGTTGAGCAAGTTTGGTCTCCAACTTTCATGAAGTGCAAAGAGATACTGGGAGCTGTGATGATTGGTAACATAACACTTGGTGATGTTGACAAGTGCTTTGAATCCTTTAAAGATCACTACGATGATCTAGTTGAAGACCTTCGTATCATCATGAGTGCTTGTGGTAACAAGGTTGACGTTGAACTGATACAAACACAAGTAAACCTAATTGAACAGTACCACAGGCTTACCAAGTGCATTGCAGCTGCTGAAAAGATTCTTGAATTTGCAGAAGAAATGGAGCTGAAAGGCGAATTTAAAATGGTTGATACATTTCGTCAGCAGGTAATACTAGAAAGTAGGCAAGTCCAATAGATCACGTGACTGGAATCTGGATTATAGTTTCAGTAGAATAGTTCATGTGTTGTTGATATCATCGCTGTCCTTTACTTTCCTATAGATTAGTCCAGAATCCAAGAGACAGCCGCTAAATTCTTTGGGTGATGAATTCAGTGATATAGGGAAAATCCTTGAGGAATTCACTCCTGAAAGACTGGCATGCCTTGATGCTGTAATGACGTCCAAAGACTTTGTCGAGTGGTTAAAGGAAGCTGTCCCTGGTAAATCATTATAGAGTTGCCTGCTTTTGTCCAATGAAAGTTTTTCTCATAAAAAAATTTCAATATGTTTTTAATCTTTAGATCCAAGTGAAATAAAGGTTCTTGTAGATCTTGCTATGATGTCAGCTGGAGAGGGTGACATGGAAAGTGACCGTATTGCAGCTCTTCACACATCAACTAGAGCCTTTAAACCACTCATCTATGAACTTGATGTCACTGTTGGCTTTGAAGATTTAGTGGAGCTATGTAAAGACGTGTGGGACGCCTTAGAACACAATCCAAGGTTACCAAGACAAATGGTAATCATTTACAGGAATTGATGCATATTTATTAGCTAGTTAATACAATAATTTATAAATAGACGCAAGCACTTAAGAAAAGGTATTACGAAAATCATGATCAAAGTTTACTAAAACCTTTTCCATAGACCATTATAAACTAGGTGCAACATCATGATGAAGAATAGATTTTTGTACCGAAGTTAGACAACAGTGCAACGTGTTCGACTACCTAGAAAATGCCTATGGTTGCCATTATCTGATTATACCATATATTGACAGCAATCTTAGAACAGCTGTTTTCGATTGTAATTGTAATTTGTTGCCTAGACTGACACCAGCAGAAGACTGGAGTGGCTGAAGGACGTCAAAGAGTTCCATGGATCAGTAGCAATGAGCTCCTTGCAACAGGTAGAAACTATCAACAAACATGGAACCTTAACCATTGGATGTCATAGCAACGGTGAGGAGATTGATATCAATCCTGTGATAAGTCTAACAGTACCACCAGAAAAAGTGAAGGGTCTACAAAAAGGAATGTACAGTTTAGATGGTCTAAAGGATCTGCAGAGCAAACTGATGCTGATTGCTGGCAAGTCTACAGCAAAAGAAGATGGGGAAAAGTTCACTGAGGTGTGTGAGCTGCAGTCTTGCATTTTGAGTTTTCGTTTCACTTCTGTTACGATATGATAATTATCACTATTGTGTTTTGTATAGGTGTTACAAGGTGCTATCCGGTTAGGAACAATATACATCAGCTTGTGTGAGACAGGTGAGGTCAGCCATCTTAACTGGAAAAGAGACTTTCAGTGTGGGAGCAGAGACGTGGTTAAAGATCTACAGGAGAATTACGATGAATTTGACGAGTATCTAAAAGCATGGACAGCGATTCTGGACCAGCAGAGAAAGAAATGCAAAGAACTGAACTATTTTACTGCAAAACAGCTACTCTACCTGAGAAAGGAAATTGCTGCATTAAGAAGGGGACGTGATTTTGCTAGCTTAGATGTTCAGGTAATGTAATTAACAGTTATATTCATTGACCTGCTGTTATTGTCGTCTTTGGTGTTGCTATTATTGCTAACATGAACTGTCCTATCAATTTCAGTTGTATACTCTCCTCGACAGTGTGTTACCAGGTGTCAGAGCGCTTTCTTTACAAGAAGCATTGATTGCAATCGGAATTGATGTCGACTTTTCTGAAGAAATCGAACCATCGGAGACAGACGAAGAAGGCGAAAGTATGGATGGCGATCTTAGAAAAAGATACAACAAGTTTATTCAGAATGTAGAGGAGCTTGACTATCCAGAGGAGGTTGCGCTAGCAGCTATTGTAGCGTGTGATTGTCCACGTGAGGAATCAGATCTTCTCATGTGGTGCATTCGCAACAAACAAAACGAGGATCTCATTCAAGAGATGTGTGATGAAGGAGCTCAAAACCCAAAATATGCCTCTCTGTTTCCTCAAGAGAATGTGCCAGACATCACACCTGCTGGTCAAGAGGAAAAAATGGATCTTGACAAGTAAATGATTTTTATTACCTTCATGTCCTTAGAATTCCATTGACATCCTATTTTTGGCTTTTCTACGTTGTTATAACCGATTTGGCTAATATTAAAGTATTTCCCTTTCGACCTGCTATTTACCGCCTATCTTATAACTCCGAATAAACACTACAGGGCTCTCAATTGCAACTTTACAACTATTTCCTTAAAGGTCAGAGGCAGAGGATGATGAGAGTAATTATGTGGCTGAACTCGACCAGACACTTAATGGATTGTACTTGAGTCTTGAGGAACTAAGTACTCTACTGGGTCTACTGGCTGACAACTACACTCAAGGTACCTTTTTTGTCAAAGCAAATAGTGTCGTCGATAAATGTGCTCAACTCTATCATTTGGCCTCCAGGCTGCTTTTCTTTCTTTGTCCCAACAATCACTTACTCTGTTTACGTAATAGGCAATGGATTTAGCAGTGTTATTTCTTCTGATTGGTTCTTCTGTTGTTTTCCAGCACACAAAAACCCATTGATCTTCCCCAGCTATCTCAGACCAGGAAAACCAAATCTGCTGCTTGTCCCACAAAGTGAGTTCAAATGTTAATGCAAATATAAATGGAAACTAGCGAATAAACTAGTATATTTACTAGTATATTTACTAGTATATATTTCTCTTTTTTTTTTTTTTCACGTTGTTACAAATTTCCTTTTATTGGTTATTGTTAATGCAAATAGCTTTTTAGAAATAAAAATGGCAAGCAAATTAATTTCTGATGTACATATTTTGTTTAGGAGACATCCTGGCCACAGTCCTTGGACTTTACATGGGAAGTAAAGACCTGCCTTCAAGACACGAGGTGTTAATTTGCACCCAAGAAACCACTTTGGAAGAGGTAAAAAAACTTGGTTTCTTCTAACCACAGTTACATCAGTCATTTGTTATGATTGTGAGTAAAATGAAATAAAACACTCAATGAATATTCCATTGTTACGTCATATACTAAACATTGCCATTGGTACATTCAGTATATGGTCATGGAAATGGACGTTCATGTTTGATTTGTGTTATGCATATGTGATGACTATCATGGCAGACGATAACTATCAAATGATCATTTTTATTTTAAGATTGAGTTGTTATGGCGCCGAGCCTTAACGAACACTAGAGATAAGTTTTACTGTTTGACGAATGTACACGTGTTGAGTTATGCTGTCAGCCAGCAAGCTGTTCAGAGCTTGTTTGATCTGATTAAGGAATACGATCATGATGACGGTAAGCCTTTAAGTAGTCCCAGGTTTATCAGTCACGTGATAGATATTTTTAACTCTACCAATGGTATTTTTAGATTACAAGGTAGCAGTGATATGCAGTAGTGAACAGGAAGTGAAGTCCCAAATGGTGTCTGTCCTGGATCAGTATCGTGTGGGTGGAGCTCCTCGCTGTCCAAGACCATTAGAAGTGACCAAGTACCTACAGCAACAGTTTCTCCCTCCACCAACACAAACAGTAACTTTCCAGGGCCATAAAATCGACTGGGTTCCCGCTGCTGAGGTGGACAGACAAAACAGGTTCGAAAAGTATATTTTTACAAGTGAAAAGCGAACAAGTCACAGAGAATATAGTGTCACATCAGAAGAAGTCAAAGAAATGTTACTTGTTCGATGCCACCAAGTGTGATTTAGCCCCTGGCGTTCATGCATTTTATTCGAGAACTCGGAAGTGATCTGTTTAAACAATTTGATTTCTTTACCTTAGGCTATCAGTTCGAGTAATATCTTCCGACCGCGCGGGGACTGGAAAAAGCTTGGTAGTAAAGGACTATTCAAAAAGACTCGATGACGTCACAAATAACCAAGCAACGACAAGCCTCCTGGAAGATAAGGATGAACATGTGACTCCTTACGTCATTGTTCCATTACATGGGAAAACAGCAAACCTGTCAGATACAGTTAGCTTCTTGCTTCCTTACTCGCTTCAGTCTGATGTCCCAATGTCCCGGATATTCCACATTGATGTCTCTCCCTCGGTAAGATAAGACTGTTAAATCTAAATATGAACTTCCTATTACTTATATCTATTAACCATTACCTATAATTATTAATTCTAATTCAATCGCAGGTGGAACAAGGGCTTGATACTTTACTCTTCAATTTGCTGTTACTTGGCTCTGTTCAAGACAAGCGAGGTCGCGTATGGATACGAAACCCACGTGACTTGTATATCGTAGAGATGACGTCATCTCATGATAACCGGCAAACGGCGGTAAGTTGCCATAGTTACAATCCCCACTAACTTATATTATTGCACCAATGACTCTCTGACTTATTATTTTTGTTTGTCGTTCGTGAACAGAGCACAGAAAAGTACGCTCGATCCAATCATTTTTACGATGAACTGCCGGGTGTGTCTTGTATGACGCCTAAAAAAGCATTAGAGGCTATGAACAAGGAAACAGGTAACACTAACTAGATATATATTTACACTACACTTTACATCTCAGTCTGTTGCTAGCTATATATTCCCAATATTTAAAAAAACGAAAAATTCGGCCGAAAGAGCACATTTTTCTGATATTTGACATGTCGATTTCAAAAACAATTAAGGGTTTTTTTTATTACTAATAACTAAAACATGTCTGTCTTTTATCTTTTCCAGCTACAGAGGGCTGCATGGCATTGTTTAATGAAAGTCAGTTTCAAAGTGAGGCAGTACAACGAGTATTTCAGTACCTACGACTTTTTAAAGCTGCTCCAGAAATGCTTCATGAGTTCCAGTTTGATCCAGAGGTACTTGCTGAGGGTGCTGCACACTGTCTGTGTCTGCTAAGGACTTACTGTGGTGTAGCAGATCCTTCCTGGGCAGAACTACAACACTTTGTAGATTTCCTTAACTATCAGCTAAACGACTGTGAACACAGCGTATTCTGTCAGATGGAAAATGTTGGAGACACTTTGGAGGGATTTCGTTTATTTGTAGTACGATTTATGATCATCATGGCACAGGTACTTTAGTCTCTTTTTATTTACAAGTTATTACAAGTAGAAACAACTGAACTGATAGAAGTGTTTTGAATTTGAAAAGGATTTCTCAACTCGTTCGTTAAGCGACCCTGTTGCCAGTGAAAACGATGACGATGACATGAAATATGAAGAACCACAAGACATAGTTCAGTTTCAACTTCGAAGGAAATGGGAGAGCAGGTTTGAAGTGAAAACACAGTCATTTATATCTCACCAATTAGCACTGATTCGGGCAAACATTACAAAGCACCAACAGCTAACCAAACACAAATGACAGAACTTGGTTTTCAAAGTTTCTTGTTTTACTTCAGTTCCTTCTAAAGGTAAATACGTTCATTTGCAGTCCTCATCCTTACATGTTCTTCAATCCTGACCACGAGACTTTTACGTTTCTTGGATTTCGTATTGACCAGGACGGTAATCTTATCAACTCCTCGACGGGTGAGATCATCCAAGAACACCTCATGACAAGACACCTCAGGACTGGACTACACGTACAGCGTGTTGCCTTTGATGAAGAATTTGAACAACTGGATAAGTATGTCTTCTCTGTAATCACTCGAATTCTGACAAACAAAACGTACATTTTATGAGAAACTGGACAAATATGTCTGTTTTTCCCATTCATTCGCCATTAATTCTCGTCTTTGTTTCGTTTCGTTTTCTTCCCACATTCATGTTATTATTCCATTACAATTATTTGATTTATTTGTTGCTATTTTTACAGGGGAGACAAAATCACCAAGATCTGTAGAGTGTTGGGTGTTGAATGGCCACGTGATCCTGATGAAAGTTACGAATTAACAGAAGACAATGCAAAGAAGATGCTTGCAATACACATGCGCTTCAGGTATGGATCTGCTATATCGCCTTTATTGGTGTGTCTTCGTACAAGTTTTATTATTTGGTATCCCTGTGGTGACGATGGAAGAGACGTTTTTACACTCTCGACCCCAGAGCCCTGTTGTTCTTACTGCGCATGCTCGTGACAAACTGCCAGAGTCTGGCACTTCGTCAAGAATGACAGAGGTCTGGGGTCGAGAGTGGACGTTTTTACTATTTCATTCTGTAGGTGTGGTATCCCTGTGGTAGTGATGGGAGAGACTGGATGTGGTAAAACAAAACTTATAAGATACTTATGCGGGCTGCAAAAAGGATTTGATGAACGAAAAAACATGCTCCTTGTTAAGGTAACAACGTAACAACACCGTTTCCTATTTTTACATGATCTTGTATTGTCATGAACGCGCATTTCTTCAACGAAAAGTATAATACTTGCGTTTGCAGTTACTGATCTCATACAGGACTTATTTAATCGCTACTGAAGCTTTATTCGTTGTTTATCCAAAGTGATAATGGAATAAGTGAATAAGTCATTCCTGTTTTTCAGGTGCACGGTGGAACAACCTTCCAAGACATCGAAAACAAAGTCAAACAAGCCAAAGAAATGGCAGAAGAAAACATCAAGTCGAACATTGAAACTGTTTTGTTTTTCGATGAAGTAAATACAACAGAAGCTCTTGATCTGGTGAAGGAAATCATGGTGGATGGACGACTGAACGGACGTCCTCTTGGTCTAGAAGATTATGGGTTAAGGTTCATTGCTGCATGCAATCCATATAGAAAGTAAGAATGTGAATGAAGAAAATGCTGAATCAGGGGTGCTTTCCATTTACTTGGAAAAACCGGAAATTCCGATTGGAAAGTCCCGGAAAACTCGGTCTTCAATCGAAGTAATCCACTTTTCCCGTTCTTCCAGTAGACGCGTGTACCATGTGTTTTCCCGCTCTTGTTTGATTCTTCCAGTAGACGCGTGTACCATATGTGTTTTCCCGCTCTCTGGTTGGAAGACACGGGTACCATTTATCGTTGTTTTTTAGGAAACGAATTTTCCAACCGGATGGAATGGTTTAAATGAAAAGCCTCTTATTCTCCGAATTAGATGAATTGAAAACTTTACAACGATCGATAATTATGTTTTTAATTCATAACAGTAATTTTGATTTGGTGGTTTTCGCAGACACACACAAGATATGATTAAGAAACTGGAATCTGCTGGACTTGGTTACAGTGTGAAGACAGCAGACACCACCGAGCGAATCGGTAAGCTTTACTGTGCATTGTAACACCTTTAAACGTTTGTTACGTTAACGTTATAAACTAGAATCACTCAACATTTCTTGCGCCTGCTGTAGGTCGTGTCCCTCTGCGTCACCTGGTTTATCGTGTACATGCCTTACCAGACAGCATGCGTTGTTTGATCTGGG
>JAAAQI020047787.1:0-35400 GCA_011800005.2 Stichodactyla mertensii | reverse complement strand
AACTGATCATGTCTATAACAATGAGGTCATTTGTACTCAAATAACATCATTTAGTCATCATTGTTTAAGATTCCCAGGATTTTGAAGCCTTTTTCAATTTACTGCTGCACTGCAGTGTAAGCTTGAATATTATATCTTTAAGGTGTTATCATTTGATCACACAAATAAACAGCATAATGCTGATTGGAAATTCTCTTCATATATATTATACTGTGCTAGACCTTTAGTCCTAAGGCCAGAAACACAAAGGGGAATACTGTATCAGGGGATGTGCCAGTGATGCTGTGGCTGTTGTGAACCCTTTCAACTCGTCAGACAGTGCATGAACGAGAAAGCTTGAAAGAACTATGCATGATAAGCACATATAGCAGCCTTAATCTGTGAGAGCTAATCCACAAACCCACCAAAATAAAAGCCTTCCAGATCTAACAGTAAAACCCAGTTGGGCATTTTAAAGACCACTCCTAGCCTTCCAGTTTAATGCCTGCAAGTGAAAATTAAGATCATCATGATCAGATCTTCAGATCATCAGTATGAATCTGCAAAACAAAACAAAACAAAATTTTTAGACAAGAACTCTCAAAATATTAAGTCAGATAATTTGATAATTTGTAATTCTTTAACCCCAAAACCTTATAAAAGTACCAATAGCATAATTTACATCAGGCAACATTAGATGCTATGTTATGCTAATTGGCAGGTCACTAGCCCTGGAGGGAAAAGGGCTAATTCTGGGTACTTGGAGCTCAAGGGGGCTTCCTCAAGCTCCGAGTACCCCGAACCTTGACCCTATCCAGCTGCATTTACCATATAGCAAATATATGGTAGCACAATTCTCCTATCCCCAGGGGTCAAGCATGACAATAAAATACATGGGCTTAATTCACCTATTAATTCATGTAAGTTAGACCTTTAGTCATTAGAGTGGGCTCTTATACAAATTACTTAATCTGTAATATTATGTTAAGGTAATACAACCATGATAAAACAAAGTTTCTAGCAAATACCTACCATATTGTGATAATTTTCTGTCATTTTCATGTTGTTCTTCGCATCAACCATACGATCGTTTACCCACACAGATCACATAAAATCCCCTCTTTGAGGTTAAAAGGATTGATATGAAGTTCCAGCGAAGAGGTAGCCGTGAAAATCCAGAGAAGTAAAGTTTGAGTCCTTCTTTATCAGACCTCCTATTGTGAGCTTTACTCTTATTCTCCCTGCTTCAAAATATGAATTTTTGTACTCGGGTTTTGCTAAAATCTGCACTAAATTTTGACTTTCAAAAGCAATTTAAGCACGAAAAACAATACTAAAACTGATCCGTCTCGAGAATGTTTTGGGAAAATTAGATCGTAAAAGAGTTCAGCTGTTCAAAAATCGTAAAACCTAATCAACTAACGGCGATCATAAAAATATTTTCAAAATTTTATCCTCGTATTTGCCGTTGGAAATAATGCCGCCATTTTAAAAACACTCGTGACGTCACGATGTACAACAACGCTGTCTCAGCCATTTGCCTAAAGACGCCCCCTCCCTCCTGGTATTTAGGAACTTTCATTATAAAATGAATTCGAAAATAGTCCTTAAAAAGCCCCAGAAGGTCATTGAAAAGTCCGTGAAAAGTCCTGGAATTTTATACATTACGTACCAACTGTAACCAACTGTACCATTGGTAATACATTTGGCGATGGGAGGGTTCTCTAACAAGTTAATGAGAAGCACAAATTTTGCATATTAATTACTTTCACCAACTGTACCGATGGTAAACCAGCTTTTACCATCCGTATCCGTTCGTTTATTTTGGACAACCTTTAGTTATGTCCAATACTGTCGAATGGATACGGATCGTGAGGGTAGTTCACGATCCGTACGATTCGTGAAATTCATTGATATGCATAAACCATGCATATCATTATTTATGCCAACCCCCTCCTCTCCACCCACCATAAACCTGTGCAAAATGTTCTTGGTCTTCCTTTGGTACATCCGACACATAACATTGATCCATTTCACCATTTGTACGATCCGTGTATCTCATTAACTATTGTTACCATCCGTTAATCCAAACTCAAAATATCATACGAAATGCACCGTTCTCAACAACCCTCTGATATGTTTCTGACATTTTAGATGACACACAAGTCTGAGTCATGTAATATTTGTTAGGTTATTCCTTATATAAAAGAGAATAACTATATGAAATTATCATGAAAAATATCATAAACCTTTTTGAATATTTTTAATATATATTTTTTATAGAGGGCATACTAATTTAACTAAATAAAAGTTATTACTCATGCTGCCTCATAGTTTTTATCTAGCCACCTTTAGTTACCGTATATATACAGCTAATTGTTTCTTTCGGTGGTTTTTTTTTTTTTCCTTCTTCTTTTCTTTTCTTTTTTTTTTTTTTCCTTTTTTTTCTTTTTTTCCTTTGAATCCCCTAAAAAGCTAATTTGAAGCTTTCAACAATATTTTGAACAGTATTGTGACACTATGTACACTAGCCTATCGATTCCTCGGCTGCTACAGAAGCCGAGATGACAATAGACCATTACACAGATGCATAGCTCAACCTTAAACTCGTCAGCGTGTAATGTATTCTTTAAAATTTATTTACAGTCAGAAGTAATAAAAAGAATTCACACATCAACGAACATTTTCATAGGTTTTTTAGTCAATTTGTAAAGAATACATTACACCTTGACGAGGCTAAGGTTAAGCTATGGCATCTGTGAAATGGTCTAATATTTATTCTTGTTTACACTTCCTGGGTTGGCAAAAATGTCATATCCTCCCCTATGCAGGTTTATAATTTTGCTCTGTGCTACGTCGCGCTTTGTAATACTCTTAGCTTCGCACTTTGTAAAAAACTTTGTCGGACGTTGTAATAAAGCAGTTTTGATATTACTGTGAAAGACTCATAGGGATATGCCGTGAAGTGATCGTCACGACGCGTGACGGTCACGTTGTGACAAAACATTTTCATTGGATGATTAGCATTGTCAACGCGGTGTGATTGGTTTAAGGGATGTTTTCAATTGCGTACCGCGACCGTGCTATGTACCGTGACGCTTTAAAGTCGTAGGAAATCTACTCTGACTTATCTACTCATTTTGTTTATTAGTCGTCGAAAAAACAAGAAAATAGGTGGTTCATGACTGATTTTCCAAAGTTTTAAAGTTTTATTGATTATTGTATTGATTAATACACAAAGAAGTATTTGGTATATTTCAATATTCGCTCACCAAACGAATTTGGAAGAGGCAACCATAGTTTTGTAGTTAAAGATGGTGAATTAGTACCACGTGGAATACACAAAGACTCCATGAAACTATCCATTAAAAAGGTTAGGCGAATGTTTCAACTTAGGAAATATATTTTTAATTTGCATTAGCTATTATTTGAGACACGAATGTGAGTTTTATTTTTTATATTTAAAACACACTGAATTATAATTTGAAAGGAAAGTTGATGTATACCAACAAGAAAACCTCTGAAAACTCTTAGCTTTAAATTAAAATTTTTGGGGGAAAATAATGTCAAAATAATGCATTCGTCATTTCTTCGGCTATTTTCTGAACAGGCGCAGAATTTTCACCAATAGACCTTTTCGGCTGTGATGTAATGTTTTCCCATTTCAGACCACGTGACATCCTCTTGGGAATAACTAGATTCTTTGTTTCAGGTATGTACATTCATATTAGTGTATCTTTTCAAGCGTTACCATTAAGCAAAGAAATAATACAAAATGGAATGACACGCGACCTGAAATGGGAAATCATTTCATTGTTAGGTTTTCTGGACTATCAACTGGATATGTTCTAGTTATTTATGTACTATTTACAATATGAGTGACCATGCTGTATTTGATACACTTATTTCAAGAAAGTTAGTCACCAAAAACCTACAAAGCTGGGACCGTGGTGGATCATGGGAAATATACTTAATTAACAAGTAATGTCACTTGACACAAATTTTAGTTTTCGAATGGTCACATGAGGTGAAACTGACTGGCAAAAGATTTCAAATCCATTAAAATAGTTATAAAAATATGGGAGAAACATATAAAATGTATCTACCCATAATCCTTGTCGGTGTCAGCTTTCTAGGTTTTAAAGTGACAAACTTAATTGAAATAAGTATATACAAATAAACGTCGAAGTTAAGGCTGTGCGAAGTCTCATCTTCAAGGATAATTAGCACAAAAAAATGTAAGTTTGTCCTTTGATATTTAGTATTTAACCTTATATATGTGAAGATCTTATGCTTTTGATTGTTGGTTGTTTTAATGTAATCATAGTTTATTGATACTGCTGTTTTCATCGCTCTTATTCATGCAATGCATTATGATCACGCGAGACGCGACTGTATCTGGAAGGCAAAAAAAAAAAGAAAAAAATCTATTTAATTTATTTAAAACAAATCTCACGAGAATTCTACTGTCTTCAATAAAGCGTTTTTCAAAATGATGTTATACCATTACAGCACGCGTTTCAGCTTAAGATACTAAGCGCTTTAAAGTTAATCGTCCAGTTGTAGAGCCTTCCCTAAGGGACCGTGAGCTGAATTCGTTCACTATTGAGATGATATATCATCACGTGACTGTTAGCTGCAAAGGGCCTATTGTCGTATTTCTCGTCTAATAGACCTTATTCGCTTGGGCGTATTTGTTTTCCCAATACAGGTCACGTGTCATTACTTTGGGACGTTTTCCTTTGTTTAATGTTAACGCTTGAGAAGTTACATTAATATGAATAAACCTCAAACAAAGAATCGTATTCCCAAGAGGTCTGAATTGCGAAAACATTACGCCCAAGCGAATAAGGTCTATTCACTAGTAAGCTTCAAACAAAGTTATACGGCTTTGGCTTGAATACCACTACAGTGTGATGTATATTTTCACTTGTCATTACGAAATCTCCTATTCTGATAATTATCAATCAACTAGTGGTTGGCTTTACTTTAGTGGGATATACATCGCAATCGTCATCAGTTTCCGCTATGATAAACTGGGTTATCATATGCTTGACTTTCGGTTTTCGCTTCTTTTCCTATATCGTTGGAAGCACCCGGCGCCGCTTTCCATCACGTGATGCTAAAGCCGCTACAACTTTTGATGCTGTACACTAAAGGTTATATTTGTCTGAAGCCGGACGCAACATGACTTGATTCTTAATGATGAACGCCTTTTTCTGGATTCACGTCTTTGCGTCTATTCAGTTCAATATCTAGTCTGGTGTCATCCACATCGTCAAACCCTGGGCTACTATATTCCCCTTGATAACTAGGTTTTATCTCCTTTTTCGTGAAAGCCTGGATATCTTCTTTACTAACAGATCCTTTTGCACCATGAACTGTTACAGCGAAACCGTGCATATCTTATAACTCCAATCCATCCGTTTCATCGACATCACCTGATGCTAAGTCTTTATTCACACCAATGTCCTTTTGCCCATCTTCCGAAGCTGGATCAATACCAAGACCTTTCCGTGCATTCTGTTTGGATGTTCGGCTAATGAAAGAAAAATGTCCCAGAGATATGTCCAGGCTTCCTAAATTTTCTTAGTATGGTCACAGAAAATCTTTAAAACGCGAAAAAAAAAAAAAAAGAAAAAGAGAGAGAGAGAGAGAGAGGAAAAAACCGGCGAAAAACTAGGAAAAACCTTGTGGAAAGGAAGCTTTCAAACTCAAACGCGAGTAGACACATATGCATAATACGTGGGCGCGCAAAGCATGCTAGGTAAACATCCTCTGGTTCTGGTTCGAGCCCTGCGGATGCTACGAGTAGAGTTTGTTAGATGTGTTGTTGTTCTCTCCCTTGCCGCGAGGTTTTTTCCGGTTTTCCTCCCTCCATAGAAATCAACATGTGAGTTGAGAGTTGTATGCTTAAAACAGTTAATGTAGTGGTATTATTTTATTCAAATGATTTGCAAGAGTTTTAGTCAGTTATTTTGATTCCTCCGTTTATGACTTGGATTCTGCCGTCAACTCACGCCTAAAGCCTCTAAAATATTTTCTAGATGGCTGCTTCGAGCCTTGCTTGTCCACGCTTAATCATATTTGGTGCAACGGGACCTACAGGTATTCTTGCGGTGAAGAGGGCTTTGGAACTTGGACATAACGTTACTGCGATTGTTAGAAGTCCTGAGAAATTGAAAGACATCGAGTGAGTACATTAGTTCAAAGGTTGAACTTCTCATGAGCCGAACCTAATACTGTGAATAAGGTTCAGGAGAAGTAACGACGTCTGAATCAATCAAGTTCGACGAATTGCATTTTGATCGGCCCAGCTATTAAGTTCGACTTGAGAAGTCGGGAATAGACCTCTACCTTCGTTGTTGAATTGTTTACCCATTTCAGACCACGTGATATCACTCTTAGGTACGATAAAGGTTGGACGTCTGAATCAGTAGTCGAAATTACGTTGATTCTTAGTCGATCTTAATGGTATAATAGGTTCGGCTCATGAGAAGTTCGACCTTAGAACTAGGCCTTAGTGACAAACAATAGACAGCGTTAAACCATGGTGCGATCTTCTATTTTATTAGAGGGATCTTTACAATATCTGTATTGATGATGATGATTACAAGGCAATGGTGGTAGTGGTGGTGATGATGCATGGCGATAATTAATGGTGAGAGTGATGGTGTTAATGGTGAGGGTGTGGTGAGGATAGAGGTGAAGGTGTGAGGGTGTGGGTGAGGGTGATGGTGATGGTAAGGGTGAGGATAGCCTTGGTTGTCCAGACCCCTCTTGGCCAACCCTTTACTGTTGGTAGAGGGTCTGGGAGATTGTTAATTTTTGTAATATTTAAGGTATGGCACCTGCCTGCTTTTTAACCAAGGCTAAGGTGAGGATGGTGGTGGGATTGATGGTGAAGATGAAGATTTAAAAGGGTGGTGGTGTGAGTGAGGGTGAGGATGAGGGTAGCAGTGAGGGCAAGGGTGACTGAATGATAAGCATAATCATGTTAAAACATTAATAAATCATCTTTTTCATAGAAATGAGAATCTCAAAGTGGTCAAAGCAAACATATTTGATGCTGAATCTCTAGTTGAGTTTCTGAATGGTCATGATGCTGTGATGTCGTATCTGGGTGCCCACAATACTTCTGTATTAAATCCAACAACACTGTACAGTGAATCAATGAAATCCATTATGACTGCTATGGAAAGGTTTGTTCATTTAGGAGGGAAAAAATCATAATGGGACAAAAGATACAAATGGTGACATGTCACAACTGAAGATCTAGAGGAGTTTGTGATGGGTGCACACACTTTCTAGCATCTTCAAGAAAGTAAACTTTGGAAAATTTCAAGGGGCTTTGAGGCACACAATATATTTGTTTGTAAGTTAATCTCCCTCTCCCTCTGTTACACTAACTCAAGTCCAGCACTCTGTGTCATATAGTTGCTGACTGCCGGCTGAAGGACAATGTGGATTGGCTGAGAGAAGAATACAAAAGACGTCAAAAAATAGAAAGAAGCAAACAGTAGCAATCAAAAACAAAAGATAAGTTGCCTCCTTTTGTTTGATATTCTGTTGGTTTTGTTCTCTCACCCAATCTACGTTGTCCTTCAGTCAGTAGTGTATTACCCCATATAGCTGTGACTTGTTTTCCAGTATTCCAATCTTAATGTATACATGATCCCCAGGGGGGGTACTTCCAATCATTTTGTATGGGGATACTCCACCTGGACTCCGGACCCCTTACCCTTTTATATACCAAATTTCTGCAAAAAGGGGTACCCCTTTCACATACCTTCGCCTGAAAAGGTACCCCTTTTATATATGTACCAGCTTTGGCAAAATTAGGAACCCTTTTTATTTGCCCTTGATAAAAATACTAGCATGGTGAAACCCTACTCTTTTCTATACCCAAACTTGCAAATTCCCAATCCCCTTTTCTATACCAAAAATAAAAAATTCCCAACCCTTTTCCATACCAAAACTCACAAATTCCCAACCCTTTCCTATACCTTTGGCCTAAAAAGGTACCCCTTTTGGGTGGAGCATCCATGTAAGGCCAATACAGGGAGTACCCACCACAACCCAGGTCACGATCTCTGTGCAATTAACTAATACAGGACAAAAGTTAACAGAATTGTTACAATAACATCATGGTGCACTGTTAAAGAGCCTGGCAACCCTAAGTTCTTGGAATGGTTCCTGAAGCCACTTTTCCTGAATGGATTTCTAAAAGATATGAATGTAATGGAGAAGATGCTAGAGAAGTCATCATTCAATTATACAATCATTAGGCCACCTGGACTGTCAAATGGTATGGTTAGGCATATTACAATAAACAATTATTGAATGAGGCTGAGTATGATCTGAAGACTTATGCAGACCTTGAAGGCTGTTATTAGCCAAAGCCTATTTTATTTATTTATTCAAAATATATGACATAAAAAAGTAACAATTCTTTATTGAATTATTACTTACTGTAAGATGTAGTGTTAACAAGTCAGTACATAACGTCAGAGTACAGCCAAAAAAATTGTGGGATAATGGCGTCTGATCATGAAGAGAATTGACCAGGGGTCCTCAACCAATCAGAAACAATGAATGATAATATTAATTGGAACCCTACAAGCATATTAGTTCAACCCTAATATGTGATTATGTCTATCAATATATTTTTCTTCAATAGATAAAGCCAAGAATAACTACAAGCTAGCTGAAGGTCAGTTTCTTGATGGTGCTACATGGTTTATTCCACGTGAAGATGTTGCAGATGCCACACTTAAAGTGCTGCAGACAACAGACTGGGACAGGAAGGCATTGGCTATTGGATTGATGAAGTGAATGCAAATTGACAAACTGAAACACGGAATAAATTGTTTAAGAAACCTTTTTCAATGAGAAACTCAGGCTCAATCCTGTTCATTCTCATTCATTTGTTCATTCATTTATCTCACTTCTATTTCATTCATCATGATTTTTCAATGAGAAACTCAGGCTCAATCCTTTTCATCATTCTCATTCATTTGTCCATTCATTCACAGAGCTTAAATCAAGAATATACTTAGAATGTACTTGGAATAATTGATAACATATTTAATTTTTTTTTAATTTTGAAAGGATATGAATTAGTGTAAAGTTGTAATCTAGGAATAATGTGATGGCCTTATGCAATTTCTGGCACAATGAAGGATGATGATGATGATGGAATTTGTAATCTTGACTAAGTAAGGTCATATACCAGGGGAAGGAGGGGGGAGAGGGAGGGAGGGGGAAGGGAAGGTGGTTTATTGACATTTAATCTTAATTAAAGCCTTTTTTCAAAGGACAATTAATGTGATAACCTGTGCATAATAAATCAGTCATCTATATATTAACTCTTATTGGGTCATACTTTTGCTCTCTCTGTCTCTCTGTCTCTCTCCCCCCCCCCCTGCTACATTAAATGAGGAATCCACTTCCTTCCAGGGGTGGATCCAAGGGAGGGGTGCTTAGCTTATTCTTATTGCAGTCAATTCTTGGAGGTACACTTTCCCTCAAAAAATCCTCAATTAGTCCACTTCTGCCTTCTCTTTGATTGCAAAGGTGAAAAATTGTTACATAGTAAAGATTGAATGAAAAGTTATTGCAACAAACATTTGTCACTAGTTAGCCATAAAATTAGGGACCAGTTGTTTATTAGAGGGGGGTGGGCTGGTGCAATTGGGGAGGGGGTTCACCAATTTTTATGCAAGGAGAAAGGGGGGCTATAGAAATTTATGCAAATATATTGTCATCAGACATTGGTGATGTATGTAGGAAGGGGGAGGGTCAGAACAAATCGTGCATTACAAAAAGTGGGGGTCAGGGAACACCAAATGTGGCACATCCACTTTTGTGCCATCCCCCCCCCCCAAAAAAAAAAATAATAATGACTGGTCCCTTGGTCTAGTAAAGGTTAGCAGACACTAATTCCATTATTTTCTTTTGTATCTTCTCTATTACACTTTAATTATTAGTGTCAAGGGGGCTTTCATTTATTAGTGCATGGGAGGGGGGTCGGCAAAATCGAGGGGAGGTCACATTTTCGGAAGCTATATAGGGGGGGTTCTTACTAATGGTATGCAGCTTTATAGGGGTTAGTAATAAACTGGATGAAATATAGGGGGTTAAGATATTTTTGCCAACCAGGAAGGGGAATAGGGTAATATTTGGAAAACACAACTAGTAATTTCGCCGACCCCTCCCCCCCCCCAATGCACTAATAAATGAAAGTCTCCTAAGTGCCATCACCTTATTTCATTTTTATTTTACACTGTACGTTGTTAATTCGTCACGCGACCGGTATTTTTGGTCTTGGTCACCCTGTGTCTATGGCCTCGCTTTGATACAGGTTCGCTGCGTAGCACGAGCGTCTATTGAGCAAGAAATGCTCACTTGTAAACCAAAAAACTTTCCTTAGAGCTTCATTTAGCTCTCTTTTTTAAGAATTTTTACCAAAACAATTTAAAAGAAGACATAATCTACGAAACATGTACAATAATATTGGTCTAGCGACGGCCCGAGGGTCGGGAACGAACGGTTATGTGCAGAGGAACTTGTCTGCTGTTCGCTCGAGGAAAGAAAAAGTGGATTACAGAAACGACGAACAACTGGAAAAACTCGAACAAATGAATACAAGAAGACCTAACAAAGAGATCCTAGAGCATCAGAGGAAGAGAGAGATCGAACTGAAGTGTCTGGAGCTTCAGGATATCATGGAAGAACAAGGGTTTGTATTATAATTTTTACTGTCTATCTTATTTTAATCAAGGCGTTTGGAACGATCTTGTGCCTTTTAGTTTACATGAGGTTTTGACATTTGACTTCATTTTATCGAGAATTTCGATTAGTTAAACCAATTTTTATCATCCTATTTTGCCAGTCATTACTTTACATATTATTAACTCGGAATTTGAAATAGTTATTATAGTAGATTGGGACCTCGTGTGTAAAATCTTATGAATTCTTCCATTTTTATGGAGTGAATTTTTATTTTCGTTTTCTGTTATTGTAACTTCGTCATTAAAAAATATGTGCGTTTTGGTTGAATTTATTTACTTGCATGAATGAACATCTGAGAGCAAAAATCAAAACTTATTCTTTGATTTACACATCAGAATTATTGTGGGTACAATACATTGCAGATTAGATATTTTGACATTACAACCCGTTTTAATGTTGAGATAGCCAAATTGTTATGCACACTCTGATTGGCAGAAAAGACCATGTGCCATCAATGTGGAACACAAATTTTGTCATCATGATGGCTTTTTAGGGACCATGGCACATGATTGGCCTCGAGGCATGCCAGCATTAGAAAACGACATTCCAATTTTTAGGCACTTGAGGTTCTTTTATTTGTGTCACAAGGGGGCCCATCACAAATTCATGACATTGAGAAGGGGGATCACAAAAATTATTTATAGAAAGGGGGAATAACTGTTTTTTTGGGCACTGACATCATATTTTTTTGTTTTGTTTGGATGAATCACATTTCTACATTATAATACAAGTAGAACAGCTTCACCTTTGCCTGCTGTTCTTCTTTCTCCTTGTACTTTTGAAATTTTTAATACATCAAGTAGTGTCCTGCTTCTAGATCATGTTAGTGTGCAGTCTATCAAGTTACTATACAGATGGATACACACTAATAAACTGATCAGTGTGTTTGTTATATCATTGCTACCCTTTTTATTGCAGGTACAACGATGATGAAATTCAAGAAAAAGTTCATCAACTCAGGACAACACTTAGTACAGCATTTGATGAACAAACAAAGAAAAAGTTAGTATTTTGCCTAAAAAAAAAAATCCTTAAATAAGGATAAATTTGTGGTATTGTTGTATAAAAATTCTTATTAAAAAACTAAATCTTTTTGAACACTAGTTTAAAAGAGACACACCAAATGGCTGAGGCTGCAGAAGAAAAGAATTCAAAGATGAGAGGAGCTCTTGGAATCAATCCTGATTATAAAGATGGTTCATCATTCAATCAAGAGCTACAGGCAGCACAGAGAGCTGCAGAAAAAGCCAGGCAGGAAGAGGAAAAAAGGGCAAGAGAAATGGAACAAGAACAGGAAAGAGAAAAGGAAAAGAAAAGAAGGTTTGTATCAGTGTTGTGCTCATCATCACAATTTCTCCCTACATTTGTCCAACTTACAAAATATATTGATGACTACATACTTCCTTGCTTATGAAGAAAATTTGCAAAGAAAGTCAAAGTCATTGTGATGGTATTACTGCACAATGTGGCCACCCAGTGTATTTTTTACACCTTCACATTAGCCAATCAGAAAATGAAAATTCATCTGGCAGATACATTTGTATATGAACTCACTCATTCAAGAGTACTAATTGTGTCTGTGAAACAAATTCTCACTATCTGATTGGCTAACTTGTAAAAAAAGTATATATTGGATGGCCACAGTAGCATGCATCACACAGCAAGATTGGAGAAACCTGTCTTTCATTTAGAAATTTTAAGTACATGTATCAACATTGGATGATGTGGCTGCTAGATATCAAAGCACATGCTATTGTTTTCAAGGTCAATGCCGATAAAAATAGACTTTCACGATAGAGGTTTTGCATGACCAAGTGACAGCAGCCATGTTTCATGGCAGAACAGTAGAATCTCTTTTTCCTAAAGGATTGAATTCTTTCTCATGTAAAACGATTTTATTGTTACTGAGATGCAACATGGCTACCATGCAAAATGTCTATAAAGACATTAGTATACACATGACAAAGAACCATGATGGAGTGTGATTCTAATAGATCTTTCCTCAATCTGTCTACTGTTTTTATAATTTCATTAATTGGGACCCTGTAATCTAATGAAAACTAAAATACTGGAATACTTGTAAATATACATAGCAGAATCAGAGGCTAGCCAGTTGCACCTCTAATGTTAAGATTATTTGCAGTTAATATCTAGCTAGATCTATAGGCATTCATTCTAAACATCATCTTTTTCTTATACATGTGACTTAAGAAAATTACAGGGCTTCTGACAGGATGTGTGGGTGTGGACCCACATAATTTGCCTTTTTCCACATAATCGAATGATTTTCACATAATCCGGCAAAATCCTGCATAATTCGTCAAAAATCTAAAGAAAACTTAATAATCAAGAAGAAGTGTATTATGTTTTCTTATTTAGATGAAATTACGAATTTTTTATAGTTTACTTACCAAATTTCAAGCAATAAACAGTGTTTAAAACTGTATATTGAATCATGCGCCATCTTGTAATGAAAAGGAACAAGGCGTTCTTAGTTAAAAACTGTGAAAGAGCCTGGTAACTAGCCTTAAATAAAACGTACTCTCTGATTGGCTAGAAGTCAAACAATAGCAGAAATAGATAGCAAATGAGAGTTCTGGTTAAATACATGTAACAAGATTTTCGCACGTAAAATATTTCTCTTGTAAACATTTGAGATCTTGCGACTTCTAAAATAGCTCAAAAAACAGATAATAAATTTAAGTTTTGGAAAAAAAAAACATTCAAAGCAATGTTTTGGAGAGAAGCATATTGAGAAGAATTGCGTGCAGTGCAAAAAACACAACGATTACACATGTGGATTAAAAACCTGAGATAAACAAGGCCAGTGTCAAATAAAGAAGCAAAATCAAGGTAAAACTGTAAATAATTGCATAAAACTTTAGTTAAACAAAGTTTAAAGTTAAAAAAAGGAAGCAAAATTTAAAAAAAAAACGTGTATAATCCTGTAAAAAAATTTCAGAAATTTTTTCAATTGTGACGTCATCCCGCATCCTATTTCACATAATTTTCCATTTTCTCCACATAATCCAGAAAAAAATCCTGCACAATTTCAATTTTTCCCCACATTCTGTCAGAAGCCCTGAAATTATAAGGGGGGAAATAGAGAGCCAAGGTAAAAAATATGGTACTGCTGTTAATTCAACATTAATCATTCTGCAATTTGAATTCCTTTATGATAGAGAATGGATGAGACTTACCAATTATTGAAAGTGAAATTTTCCTGTTTATGGCATTCTTAAAAGGATGGGCACACAGTTTGCTTAATTTCTGAAATAATCTGTTTCTATCAAAACAAGACATAAATATTGCAAGCATAGACAAGGTGTTTCATAACATATTGCATGTATAATTTCTTGAAATCCTTAACTGGTATTTCTTTAATTATTTTGATTCTAAATTAGCTCTCTTGGTTTTCTATTTCCCATCTTCAAGTGTATTCATTATTGTGTATTGACAAGTTACTTGTGGCTTGGATGAGGTGAGTTTATTCGTGTCCTTTGATTCTGAGTGTGTGAATTAACAACAGGCCTTTTGCGATGTAGTAAACTTGGTACATTCTGCTCTAACTTGAGTACTGTGTACTGTGGGTACTGTCTGTCATTTTTTTACCATGCTGTAAATGTTTGTATACAGGTTAGACTAGAATGTATCTTAAATGTACTTGTTTGAATGGGAAAATGCTTGTGTTGGCATGCAAACATATTGTTATTAAAACAGAAAAAAATCTACCACCTTGTGAAGGGGACTCTCACCTGTACATTTATGTGTGATGTAATATCTGGGTTGAAGTAATATGATGGTCTTTTGTATACAATAAGAGAGTGCATTGTATGAACATTGTAAACAGTGACACTATAATTCAAGTGTACACACCAGAATCCTAAATGGTGTATCCTGTCATCCAGTGTTTTCTTTTAAGCTTCTATTACAGTGAAAATTATGTGTACTTTTGGATAACTAGTCCCATCTTCTGTTTTGCAGTCATTCCCAAGAGAATAAAACAAACCAAAACAAATGGCTGCCAGTTTTTTGGCATAACATAAAAAGCTGAAATAAAATATTTTGTTAAATTTATCTAGCATGGCAGGTATCACACCAAGTGAACAATTAGCAGTGGTGTTGATCACATACAGTGCCCTCTCTCACTAATATTTCACAGTATTTGGACTCTACAGTATATCTTATCTCTTTCATTATGTACCACTAGGCAAAAAGAAAAAATGGCATCAAAGAAAAAGAAAAGACAACGTTCACCCTCACCATCATCCAGCTCGGAATCAGAATCAAGGTTTGTACATTTTAGTTGTTTCCCTGAAAGCAGTCCATTTTCCATGCAAGTGGACATTTTTCAGGAGATCTCCCTGCTACAAAACTTACTGAAACCTCTGGCACTACCATCCCAGGTTTGGATCCAGGATTGTTTCTAGGGTACTGTAGGTTGCATCAGCAGTATTTGCAGATGAAAGGGGCACATTTGCAGTTCAGAAGGGCACTTTCATGTCCTTAGGGGTGTACACCCCCAACACCCTGCCTTGAAATCTTCGACTGCACCCACCACCCCCCTTATCTTCTGTGCCACTGGAACAAGTTTAATATTCAAGTATAGCTGATCACATTGGGTTTTGATTATCGTAGTTCTGGTGAGTCGAGTAGTAGCTCTTCAGAAGAAGAATCTCCACCCAGATCAAGACACAAGAAACACAGACAAAGAAGAAAACGATCCAGAGCCAGGTATAGCACTACATTCACTTACATAATATCTCTACATTTAACCATGTAAGGGTGACTGGGATTTCCATATCACTAATATACCGTACTATGACTGAAGCAACAATTGGTTTTTGAGGTCCATTTTTTGAGGGATATTGCTGTAGGCAAGGTCCACACAAATGCAAACAAAAAAGGAGGCCAGCACACAGGTAGTCTACCCCACACTCAGTTAGGGACGTTCACGGCCAATTGATGTCGTAATGTCAATTTTCTGAAACTTAGAACACAGTTTATTCATCATATTAGATTTCAAAATATATCATGAAAATGAGGGTCGTCTTCGTTTTCGAACTATGGCTGGAGAAAAAAAAAGGTCAACAATTTAGAAAAAAATAGTGCGGGTTTTATCATGGCCTGTCGTATTGATTAAGACGTCAAAATAAGAAGAAAATGCTACTCGAATTTTCTGTAAGTTTCTCAGGTGTCAGAGATGCTTGCTTTGGATATAAATAACTGTAAAGGCTTGGGACAAACAGTCATAAACTGCATTTATAGATGTTTGAAAGTTGTGCGTCGCCATCAGAATGGTAGATGGCCATTCTACTTACTTTTCAATCTTTTCTAGGTCACCATCAGAAAGCCCCAACAGAAAATCTAGTAAACACCGAAAAGATAAAGAAAAAAAGAAGAAACGGGACAAGTAATAAAGATATCAAAGTTCTGATATACCAGGATTACCCCTTAGTAACAGTTATATACGGAAAAAAGCGTAACGAGTCTTCTTCTAATTTCTATTTTACCTTAACACAACAGAAAATCACCATCAGAGAGCCCTGAAAGAAAACCAAAAAGGAAAGAAAGAGATGAAAGGGAAAAGAAAAGGTAAGTGACTGCAGTGAACATGACCTTACGGTGGTTTACAATCTTACATCACAGGGAACCCAATATAACGTCCTGTGAACATGCAGAAAAAACCTTTTAGAAACTATCATTTCTCGCCAAAAATTTTAGACGAAGCGACAGCCGTGATGAAAAACGCAGTCACAAGAAAAAGGATAAGAGGAGATCCGAGAGTCAAAGCAGTCCACCGAGACACCGATCAGTTAGTCCACAGCAACGCAGAACAAGTGGTATCCAGAAAAAACTACAAAGGTATGGCTGATATCATTACAAATTTGGGAAAGGCACGAAAACGTATATCTAATCCAAGTACAGGGATGGGATGCTATGCAGTTTGGTTCTTTTTAATAGACCCCTTTGTGCGTAATGTTTTCCCATTTCAGACCACGTGTCATCCTCTTGGGAATAAGATTCTTTGTTTGAGGCTCATACATACATGTATTAACGTAATTTTTCAAGCGTTTCTGAGAAACATAGAAATAAAACCCAAGAGAATGACACGTGGTTACGCTCAAAGTAAAAAGGTCTATTGTTTCAAAGAGGTACCGTTTGAGAGTCATTCCATAAATCTGTTTTGTTTGGGAGAAACTTAATATTCTGTGACCTTGAAATGATTTTCGCTTTAGACTAATCAGAAAGCAAGTTAGCAATGATCCTTCATCATGTTACTATTAGCAGACTTCGTTAGTGTAAAAAAATCACGACACGGCACGGTTCTGGTACAGAAGTGACGACACAGCCCGCAAGATAATGCTGATCTAATAAAGTCTATTAATTTTTTCCCCACCTATCTTTATGAAAAGTTTTTGTCAGTCATGCGAAATCTCTTCCAATTTGATTGATCAAATTTTTCGAACAAATGTTTTAATTTCTTCATACCGACAGGCTGGCTGATGATGAAGTTCCAGAGAGAAAGGAGACCGAAGAAAGCACCTCTGATAAAAGGAAAAGAACTAAAATCCCGGTGGAAAGAAAGAAATCACGTCGACATCGATCGAGCTCGAGCGAAGAATCACCTCAACGGAAAAAACGATCTAAGAGAGAAGAAAGTGAAAACGAATCTCCAGACAGAAGAGAAAAACCAACAAAACGCACACCTCGGGAACGAAAGCGCAGTCGAGGCGATGAAAGAACTCGTAAGAATTCTTCTAACTTGGGAGAAAAAGACGACAGAAAACATTCTAGTCGAAGACAGAATTCATTGGAGCAGAGAAGACACGACAGTTTATCTGAGGACGATTCTAGAGAGCGAGAACGGAATCAAAAGCGAAGCCGTGATTCGACAGAAAAAGCAGCCCCTAAGTCAACATTCAGGGATAGTTCACGAAAGCCTCAACCCAGACATCGTGAATCGAGATCGCCCGAAGAAAGAATTCCAAGAAAAAGAGAATCTCGGCGCTCTTACTCGTCTCCTGAGGTGAAACGTCATGAAGTAGAGGAAAGAAGGCGAGACAGGGACAGAGACAAGACTCCCTCGAAACCTCAACAAAAGCCGCAAAAGAATCGACCCAGTAGAAGTCCTGAAAGACGACGGCAATCATCTGGTTCGCCTCAAAGAAAAGACAAACACGTGAATATTGAGAAGGAAAAAGCTTTAAAGACGAAGAAACCGAAGTCCGAGTCAGAATCATCTTCTGAGGAAAGTTCTGCTGAATCTTCAGATTCCAGTTCGGATTCCGAATCAAGTAGTTCGGAAGAAGAACGAGCTCCACACACGAAATCCAACGAGACTAAGAAAGACGAGCGTTCAGGGACGAAGCCTGCCAGACAGCGGCAGGGAAGCCCTTCAGAAAAGGCTCAGAGAAGACCAAGCCCCTCACCCTCGCCTGCACGGGAACAACCCATGGCTTACAGAGAAGACAGAAGACAGCAAGCAAGGAGGCAAGAGGAGGAAGATTTGGAAACCAGGGGTGGAGCTTCAAACGCAAGACAATCAAGACGTCGCAGTCCTTCAAGGAGCGTGTCCCCTCCTCCTAGAAACTCGCGTCGACATAGCCCAAACATATCGCCGCCTAGAGGGATGGAGAGACGTCGTAGTTTTTCCCCTGGGCAAAGAAACCAAAGCCCCAGAATAAGACGAGAGTTCTCTCCGAGAAGAGCTGCAAGACGTTCTCGTTCACCTTCTCCACAAAGGAGAGGGCCGGATCGTTGGCAGAGAGCGAGAAGTCCGAATCACTGGAGCCCACCTCGTGGCAGAAGACAAAGTGATAGTCCCCCGAGGCGATATCAGAGATCTCCTTCCCCATCTCCTCCTCGACGCAGACGTCAAGAGCGATCCCCTTCTCCGAAGAGATGGCGGAGGGACAGATCCGATAGTCCTGACCAACGTCGTTACACCGGACAGAATCCCACTGACAGAAGATCGCGAAGCGGTAGCCCAAGACGTAGTAGAGAAGCTATCCAAGGTCAGTCCAGACTGCCTCCACAAACCTTCATATCTGAAGAGACACGGTTACGGCCTTCGCCGAGTCAACGTGGAAACAAGGAATCAGTCAGCCCACCTCGACAGAGAAGCCCAAGTACTCAAGTCCAAAGGTTTGTCTATAGACTTTGATGTTAGCAAATGATTTCCTACAATTCTTGCCAAATGTCTTGGCACGACTCCATGTTTTAAAATCGTTTACCGACCAATACCCCCTCCCCTCATTCCATGTTGTTTGATCGAGATGTTTCTCCAGGTCATTTTTTTGAAAGCCAGGGAACAGACAAAACGAGCCGCAGCCCAACATTGAATTGGGGGGTTGTGGATGTACGAAAGTGTTTCAGGTGGGTTCGATTGGAGGTAAATATTTCATCGTGTCAACACATTTTGGCAAGGATTGTAGTTGTCGTCGTGTTTAGCAATTAATTCACGACTACTTTAATGACGAATATCATGACACAAAACGTGGTAAATAAAGATTTCCGTTTATAAAGCAGTTTTTCCTTTACAACAATAAGAGAGCAAAAGAAATCAGAAAAGTAATGAACGAGAAAACGATTGAAGTGCTAGTGATCTCGCAGTGCACCTTCCTGGAGTGACCCATAATTCTTCTTGATTGAAGGCGTCAGGTCCTGGTAGGGGCAAAGCATATGAAGGAGACTTCGGACATTGAACAGAAAATAAACAGCATTTTGTCAAATGTGGATTAAATTGCGGAAGGATGTAAACAGATTTACCAAATAGAATATCTGAAAAATGTAACTTTTCTTATTCTTGTTTAGACACAGTATTAGACACGTATTTCCCCAAAACTACGATCAGTTTTCAATGTTTTTGTCCCCCGACCTCGCTGGCGAGCGCAAACTCTAAAGAATTGTGGGAAACACCGGGAAGGAGAATTAGCCATGTGATCTCTTATTTAAAACGGGAAATCTACTATTCAGAAGTCAACAGAAATTTTCAACAGAAATAAAATGATTTTTTTACCACATCTTTTGTCTTTTTTTACAGAACCTCCGAAGAACAAAAAAGACCACAGCAACCCAACAGAGACGAAAAGGATGCGCCACAGAGAACGGACAGCAAATCTGGCAGTGACAGCGGTGATGATAATAGTGACAGTGATTCCAGTGAATCAAGCGAGTCAAGTGGGTCAAACAGCAGCAGTAGTAGTGACGATAGCAGTGATGAATCAAGTAGTGACAGCAGTAGCAGCAGCAGCAGCAAAGGTAGTGACAGCCCAAAGAGATGAACTCCTTTATACATCAGGGTAGAGCCTGCAAAACGACGCAAAAGGGTACCTATCCATCCCCTCCCTTCAATTGTTGGCTTACTGAAGCGGTTTAGAACTTAGGTTTTACTGTGGTTAACTATACCTTAAGAATTATGGAGGGATAAGTCTCATCTTCCCAACTGCAAAAAGAATCACATGATCAGGAATTTACAGACGGGGGGTGGGGTGGGCGTACTGTTTGAAGAATGCATCTTATGGAAAACATCTTGTCCAACACAGTGTGTTTATTCTCTCTACAATCGTTCTTGATGGAATTATTTTAAAATGCGCTGTCTTTTTGTTATGAGGTACATTTTCTTTTTGGATTTTTCTATCAGTTTTGTGTGTGTTTACATCGTATTATACAATACAAATATTCTATTCTACAAATATTCTCTATGCGTCATCATAACTCACGGTACACGATACAGAACTGACGACATTCGTCGGACCAGTCACAGTGCCACGTTGAAATCGCTGTTTATCGAATCAGAATCCTGGGACACGGCATTGTCACGGTCACGGTACGAAAATGTCATTGGTGCTATTTTACTTGATATAACAGGGTTCCCACGGTCAGGGAAAAGTCAGGGAATTTAGATTTTTTTCAAGGTCAGGAAATTGTCAGGGAAATTAGATTTTTTTCAAGGTCAGGGAATTGTCAGGGAATTTTGATTTTGGTCAGGGAATTTTGATTTTGGTCAGGGAAATCATAAAAATGTGCCAAAAGTCAGCGAAAAGTCGGAATTTTTGTCATTTTCCTCAAATTCGTTTTGAATTGGTGATAATTATGTAATTTCATAGGTGACTCCTAAATGAAGCTTCCCAAGGCTTCCTATTATATAATTCTTATAGGACTTAGGATTTTATTCCATTTACACACAATATTACATGACAGCATACAGAATTAACAAGGAAGAACACAATATTGATCGCCAAGAGAAGACACTAAAAACAGTATAAGAAACAACAGATATTATGTTTTTGTTAACCTATGGTCCATGTAAATGTGTTTTTTGATTGCAAGGACTAAAGAGAAGTGTGCATCTTGGTCATTGAAAAATGGTTTTTGGTCAGGGAAAAGTCATGGAATTTTACTTTTCCAGATGAGTGGGAACCCTGTATAACAAATGTGTGTGAACTGATGAACTCAACCAACATGGCGTCCGTGATGTCGCTTGGGAAAAAAAAAAAAACCAACAGTAAACGTCACTCCAGTTTTTTAAGAAAACATGTTTTACTTATCTTCGAACTATCACTGAATGAACCAATGGGATCGTTTTATAACTGCTGCTTATTAACAGTATTAAGATATTATTGTCATCATTTCATTAGACGTAGTTCTTTGGGATGGTATGCAATTTATATACACCTCTTATTAACCGAGCGCAATGGTAGTACTGTTAGTTATGGACCGAGGTTTTTCCCGCTGTCTTATGACCCAAACGCGTAGCGCGCGGGCTATAAAAACGCGAAATAAACGAGGTTCCATAACTTACGGAATAGGGTCAAGATAGGCCATTGGTCGAGTACTATGATTTGTGTTTGTATCTGTTGCACCGAAGCCGAGGTCACAGACGCATGAGACCGATATCCCATTATACTCCTTACGGAGGGCGTTTTTCTGCCCCCCCCCATACAGGCACGCGCGCGCGCTTTTTTGCTTCAGTCTACCGCTCATCCTTAAGGAGAATGTCGTTTAGAAGAGTAATATCCTGATATCGGACCAAACAATTAGGGCAATAAATGGTTTAGTATGATTTAAAAAACGATGCTCAAAAAATTTTTTTCCTACTTTTTTCGCTACATTTCCTCGGTTGCAGTGTAAAGGCTTGGACACGCGATGCGATGTTGACTGCAACGTTGTTTGCAACGGAGAAATCGCACCGTGTGTCCACCCTTGCAACTGTTGCGCGCGACGTCGCAGAAGTAGAAACGAGTTCTACTTTTACGGGTGGACACACGATTTTCCCGTTGCAAGCAGCGTCGCAGGCAACGTCGTAGCGTCTGACCGAGCCTTACAAGAAACCACCGGAGATATTTCGCCTTTGTAGAATTTGAGCAGATACGTCTTTAAATCAATGACCTTTTTAAATTTAGGGACATTTTTTATCTCGTCTCTCAAACGCTAATTATGCATGAACATTCTCATGGCCCATTCCAACATGCATTTAATTAACGTACTTCCCATTTCCCATTTCGGTCTCGGCTTCTGCAGTAGACCTTTCCCGAATTCGCTTCAGTGACCAGGAAACAATGGTTCCAAATTGAGGTTGGACTTGCAATACGTTACAGTTAATGTATAACATCAGGTCCAGCCTCGAAGTGAAACCGATCGTTTTGTGGTCAATAAAGCAAATTCGGGAAAGGTCTACTGACTATACACCAAATTGAAAAAACCTTGTCGGGTTCAAAAGGTTAAATTATTGAATGTGAGACCGGGGAGGATTCTGGGTAAACAGTTAATGAGGCCCATAAAATGCGTTGAGCATTGATGTAATTCTTGAATATTGCTTTCTTCAAGAATTCTAACCAGTTCTCGAGAGATACACCACAACACTGCGCATAATACGGGATTTATTAACTGTTTACCCAGAATCCCTTTGGGTCTGACCTATGATTTAAGCTTTTGAATCCGACAACATTTTTTCAATTTGGTGTATACAGAGTAGATAAGTGTTTAATCAACAAGCTAGATTTCAGTATTACTTATTCATGAGATAGGCTTAAATTTCTTACTTTTGGAGACGCAAATAAAATTAATGGGGTTGCTTTAATACTGAAAATCGTGGGCAAAACAAAACGATATGAACTTCTTCACAACGGTAGTTACAGTAAAAAGTTGTAAAGATTGAAGACATATTTGTAATAAAATGATATGTAATCTAATGAAACTGTTTCTAATATGGCCACAAATGCTGAAAATCCTCTTTCGTGCAGTACGTTTTTTTTGTGGGGGAGAAGTGTGATGCACCTTCCATCGGCACCTGTTGCAAATGTCATGCTGTGAAGACTTATGTAATGGTGATGGCAATGTTGTGGTGTTAATCAAATGCCTGCGCTTTTTGCCGGCGCTGTTGGTGAAACTACAAACATATCACAGAACCGGCACCAACTTGGGGACCCTAGCTTTACTTTGTGATGAAGTGCAGCACGTAAAATAAAATCGGTCTCCTTGGTAAATAGAGGTTATTAGTCAGCTAAGCGGCTTATATGGCTATGTATTTTTACAAGTCACGCATCTGTAATCTGACCAAGTGGAAAAGAAAGGCAAACGTTTTGCCTATAGACAGAAAATGACAGCAATAGCGCTAAACAGCGAAGATTTTAAATAATTTAATAGCGAAAAATATTGAAACAAATACAGGTAGGATTTGTTTAAGAATTCTATGAGAGATCACTTGTGCGTTGGATGAATTTTCATTTTTTTTTACAGTGACTTTCCCTCTACTTTCCAAAAATTGATAATATTAATTGCAAAAACCTCAAAATAACCAAGAGAAATAATTATAAGTAATGTCACTGATACCAAAGGTTGCACATGCCATGAAAAACGTAAAAATAATAATGACGACAAAAAAAAAAAAAAAAGCTGAAAACGTGATCGGTACCTCTGGATCATGTACAAGTCATCATTAAAGTGTCGTTCAATAGAACGTTTGCATGATTGCATCATTTGCCTTCCATTACCATGATGCTTTGAGTGCCTTTGAAAGTCAGGCACATTTTACCAACTGTCTCTATTCCCAGGGGAGTAGAAAATCTGAATAACAAAGCATCCTGGTAGTGGTAGTCATCTGATGCAATCATGAAAATGTCCTATAGTCATCATTCTTGCCCTTGTCATAATTTAAAGAAATATTCATTTGAAAAATATATGCTAGGTCTGAGTTGTCTCATCACAGTGCACACAAGCAAGAGCACCCATTGGATCCCATGCAGGAAGCACTACTGGTTCCTGATCCAGGAGAGCAAGAAGATCATCTGGAACATACTTCTTGTCTATGACTACTTCATAGACATACTCACTGAACCAGTCATCCGTCATGACTAAATATCCCTTGTCCCCCTTGTCATCTCCCCAGGAATTCTCTACCCGCCATTTTGAGGTAGAGATGGGTTTTAGAGTCACAGGTTTCTCTTCACCCTCTGATTTCTGTTCACCTCCAGATGTTTCTCCAGATTGTTCTGCTGTGTCCTGTTAGGAGAAAAATTTTTTAATGAAAATGATGTCTTTATTTAGAGAGGGTGACAGTTTATAGTTGCAACTGTTAGGTGGCAATTTTCTTTGCAACTTATCTGGCAATTTTGTTGCACAAGTTGTACAAGGCATTGCCTAGTGGAACTTATACCAAAAGTGCCTCCTTGAGTTTTGCTTCTTGCAACGGTTATGGCAACAAATTGCAACACACTTTTGGTAACTAAAATTACCTGGAATGAAAGACCAGTAAGAGTCATGGCATGGGTCATGAGAGATTCACCATACACAAGGCGTTGGGCCTTGTCCAGACGGAGTAGAGATATTCCAAATACCAAACTGTAATTATGACTGAAATGTGGGGGAAAAAAGGAATTTTGAATCAGCAAACATAGAAAAGAAACGACAAGGAGCAATAAAGTCTGGGACAAGTTCAACCAAATTCCAAAGGTTTAAGGGTAATTTTTTTAGAAAAGTTTTTTTACCAAATGAATGATTTCTAGAATTAGACATTATTGGTAACAGTTGGTAGAATAACAAATGACTGACAAGCATGTCAGTCGACAGAAAGTCTTTATCATAATCATATTTTCACATACATTTCAAGGTCCAGAGCTCCAAGCTTCCTTTCAAAATGTTTTCCAACATCACAGCCAAACCAAACAGCCTGAAATAAAGAAAATAAAATTGCTGTACTGTGAGTACAGTTCAAATGCAGCCAAATTTGTTTCACTAGGTCAAATCCACTTGGGCATAATGTTTTCCGGATTTTACACCACATATCAATTGCTTGATAATACAATTCGTTGCTTGAGGCTCATCCATATTAATGTATCTTCTCAAGCATTACAAGGAAACAGAAACAATACCCAAGGGAATGACATGGTCTGAAATGGAAAAACAAATATGCCCAAGTGGATTAGGTCCATTTACCTCATTATCCCTGAGAGATGCTGCCGCTAAGTACTTCAGAACTTCTACTGGCTGATTCAGGTACACAACATTAGGACCATTTGCAAAGTTTCCCAAATAATCTACTGTGTACAGCTTGTTATACTCATTCCTTGGATCATTCACAATACACACCTTGTTACAAAAATACAAAGAAGGTACTATAGTTAACATAATTGATATTCTATTATTCATAATTATGCTTCTGGGAGCATGGAGTAGATGGACAAATATACATAGTCTTACAAATACATGTACAGTATTTCACAGATTTTATAAAGGCATTTTCTAATGGTTCCTCACATGCATTGTATTAAAAATACATCAATTTTATTGGACCCTGAAACAACCCCTGGTCTGATCTAAGTCAGGGCAAGGCTAACTCACAGATTGGAATTTAGTGTGTTGGATTTTGCAGAGGGAGGAAAACCAGAGAGAACAGAACCCAGAGAAAAACCCTAAAATCAAGGAATATACATGTACAGACCCTAAAAGAACTCTATAACTCATATGCAAAGCCAAGTCCAGGAATCAAACCCAATACCTCAGAGGTGAGAGGCAAGTGTGCTACTGCCACACCATACTTAATTCCCTTAAAAACTAATACAGTGCTACCTACCTTATCCTGTACATTGTAGACTGGTTTGATGTACTCCTTATAGAACTTCAAAGGTGTTAAGCCTTCAATCTTTTTATAGTTCTTACTCTTGTCATAAAATTCCCAAGTGAATGAGATGGGAGGGGTGCCCAAAGAGATGGCAACAACACGGTACACCTATAAGTTGAATAAAGGAAGACTTGAGCAAAAATTCATGCACAAAAATTTACTTGACTTTAGCCAATATTCTTCTTAGTTTTTGCTTAAAAAACTTTACAAGGCATTTCATTGTTGCAAAACAATGTGGGTCATTCACTACAGAGCTAGGCTCCAATCTAAGGTGAATGGACAGGAGAGAACCAACAAAGGATTCTACTCACGTGTGATAGCAGGTCCAGGGATTGAACCTGTGACCACAGCAGTGAGAGGCAGCACTTTAACACCTGTGCTTCCCCATGCCTCTGTCAAAAAATACAGTTCACAGTCATTTACCTCTGTCATCATTTTATTCTTCATTACTTCAATTTCCTCTTCACTGGAACCATCTTTGACCATCTTCTGGAGAACCATGGCATATTCTCTATGCTGTTGAATAATGGATTCCAAATATTTATCATTAACACTCCACTTTACAACTCACATATTCACTTCATATGTACAGTGGTTTGCAATCATTCCCTAGGTAATAAAATAACAAGAGAGACTGCCACCATGTTGTTTGTTGACTAATGGGGGGGGGGTGGGGATTTCAAATTTTTTTTTTTTTTGGACATTGAGGGGGGGATGCAAAAATTTACATGTGTATATAACACTCTTAAAGCTTTGCTGGGGGGGATAATTTTTTTCTTATTACAAGGGGGGGTCATTAAAACTTCCCTAGTATAGAAAAATTTCACCTGCCCCCCCCCCAGCCATACATAATGAATGTAGCCTAACAGTACATCTGTAAATTTGACATCATTTTCTACTCTTGAAATCTGCCTATAAGAGTCACTATGAAGGCTACTGAAGATTGAAAGTGTGTTCAAAAAGTATCAAACTCACTTAGCTAGTAGTACATACATGGAGAATAATACTTGGGTGCACAGAGATATGGAATTTATCTTCAAGTGTTTAATTTGATATCTCACGAGTGAGATATCAATTTCTACCACTGAATACTAAAAATTTGATTGGTTGATATTTTCACATGTGAAAAATATCATATTTTTACATGTGTTGAGATACTTCATTTCTCAGTGGTAGAAATCCTTGTAAAACACCGTAGTTTATATAATAAATAGAAAATATTATATACCTACATAATCTAATGGCAACCCCCACCCTTTCCCACAATGAATATGTACTTGTTACAGTTATGTACAGTACCTTATTATTCAAGATATTATTCATTCGGCGAGAGCTTCCAGCACTCTGAGAATCTGGCCAAACTGACTTTGGAATCAAACCATACTTTTCAACTAAGTTCACCAACATTTCCCATTGACCTCCATCATTCATGGGGTTGCTAAGCAAGTACATCATTACACGGCCATCTGGATCTTCATTTTTCTTGGCCAATTCAACATAATTATTTAGAAAGAAGTAGGACCTTTCAATTTTATCCCAGAAGAAAAGGTACTGCTGACTAAACTCCATTTCATCCAAGTTCATTATTTGGACAAACTTTTGGCGGATGCAGTTAAGAAGGGCATAGATCCAGCATCGGCCTGAAGATTTCTGGTTGGTCATAGGCTTGACTTCATTAACCTAAATACAATGGAAGAAGTGGTTTTATTATGAGAAAATTAATTAAAGCCTAGCTAATAGACTGTTTGTCATTTGTTAGAAAGGGGTCATGTGATGGATACTCCCTGAAAAAATGTGTATACATGTACCTCTTATTAGCCAAGCATGAGGTCTGTAATCTACATGTAAGTTATGGACAGAGTTTTTTTCCACTGCCTTGTTGTCCAAGCATATAGCATGCACATGGGCCATAGAAAGTGGAAAAAACGAGGTTCCATAACTTACGTATGGACCAAGCAAGGAAAGTTAATAAGATGTTTATTACCTGCAAGGCGAAGACAGAAATAAGATTGGTGGTCTGTACTGTAAGTTATGGACTCCAAATTGGCCAATGAGTGTGTGTGTGAAATACAAGAAGTTATTTACTATTTTAGTTGGGCTAAAATTAATTTATATCTTCAAGGATATATGGTTCCTCAAATCAGGGTGGAAATGCATGATGTCTGACACCAGTGGAAGTGTGACCCATTCTCTGGTAAAGTTGCCCCAGAGTTGCTGACATACTTTGGCAAGCTTTTACTATTTTGGGCAATGTCACCTAAATAGTTATCTAAGTTAGATAGATTTATCTAACTATCCAACACTGAGACTAAATGCACTCATGACATTTCTTGTTTTTGTACGAACTCTACAGGAGTAGATACAAAAATTTACTCATTCAATCTGAAAAATACATTTTCAATGTGCAAATCGATATATTTCCCTTCGACCATTAACAAAATATATAAACCAATCCCACCACCAAAGCATCAAGTCATTTTATCAAGGATTTTGACAACAATAAACAATAAAATGATCTATTGTGTAATAAAAAATGCAACAGACCACCCACCTTGTACCTAAAAACATGATTGGTTTTTTCGACAATCTGACGATCCAAACACAGTTCCAACAGGTCAGTACGAGTCCCTATACTCTGAGCCAACTGGTTTTGTGGAATGCAGTTGAATGCGGTTTGAATCTGAGTGATCTGCTGGGTTTTTAGTCCTGATGTCACTTCATCCGCCATCTTGAGCAAAAAGTTTTTGAGGCGAGTTGCGAGGAAGCTGGGTACAAGGCTAGAACCCAAGCTCTCTGTGCCGGGTATCCAAGATGGTAGTTTTTTTTGGTTTATGGCGCGAACTTTCAAAGGTATTTTATAATTTTATATTATGCATGATTAATGGTCTTATTTTCACCGATTACTACTCCAGTAAAAACAAATAAGAGCGTGGCAGTTCATGTATTAATGTACGCAAGCCTCAAGTGGTAGCTGATTTGCTACCAAATGCATTACAAATCAATGGCTATGCACCTATCAAACTGTGGGCTAGCACAAATCCTGCATTCCAATTGGCTACTCGACTAGGGGGCTATTCGTGATAGCCCATGGTTGAGAATAATGCCGGTTTAGAAAAGAAAAAGAATGGCAGCTGAATTGCAATTTGCAGATTTGTCAGACAAGTATTTGATCTAAAGTTTGGTGGATACTAAAACAATTAGACCTCTCGCCCTCATGGGCCATGAGTCAAACAGCCCACTCGGTCTACAGCCTTGTGGGCTATTGACCCGTAGCCCATTTGAGCTGCAGATCTAATTGTTAATTAGCCAAAGGGTAGGGGGGAAGGTGTACAGACCCAGGGGTAATTGACATTTTTGAAGATGGCAGAGTCAATTTCCCTACCCCTGGGAATCCAACAAATGTCACATTTCCTCTCCCTTCCAGTCTCTCTTGTTCTTTCAAGCATCAAACTCTTCTCCTCTGGCAGACCCAAGGAGCAAGATCCTATGTCAATTCCCCTGCATTGCCTGTCCCCCTGGGGCTAAACATAGATAGGCGCATAACTGCATTTTTGATTTTTGTACTGTACCCTCCTCCTTCACTCCCGTAGAGAACGTCAAATGGGAAATCCTGGGGTTGAGGGTTGAAATTAGGAGTGTAGCATGAAAAGTGAGTGAGCAGGCATGCAGATGATATGAATAAATCTTGAGGCCTGTATATAAGAAATAGACAATGAAAAGGTGAGAATGCAGCTGATGGGGTCTTCCTCAACTGACGAATGTCCAAAACTCAAGTGGAAATTGTGTGGGAGGATGATGAAGAAAAATGAATCTCAACTGTGTAGGGAGGGGTTGAGGTACTCAAATTAATTGCCATCACCCATTGAAGAGTTTTTATTTTTGTTTTGCAGTTGTAAGTTACTTCAGTCTATATTCCTCCAACTCTCCAGCTCACCATTTCCCTCCCCCTAGGGAAACTGAGAAAGGATATTTGTGGTTCAATTGAACTCAACCATGTTTAATCTAATATTTTTTGTGTTGTTTTTCATGGGCTTACTATCAAGGTAGGCAGTGGTTGATAAAGAGATAGGGTACCGTAGATGATAATGAAGGCATGGCATTTTTTGAGGTAAGATGGGAATTAAAATGGGAAAATCATCCTTGTGGGAAATGGGTTACACCATCCTCCCCTCACTCTCCCTTCCCACCTAAAACCCTAAATTTCATGAAACCATTAAATGGTTCTGCTATTTTATTATTATAATTACACTCAATTTAATTTTACATAGAGTTTAAATCATCATTTGTTGTTGTTGACTTCTTGTTGTTTTGATTATTTCTTTAAATTACATCTTCATTTATTTTAAGCCAAGTTTTTATGGAAAATTGTTTTAATTTATCAGATACTTTTTTCCTAACCATGAATGAGAGATCCACAACTTGAGAAAAGCTTCCACTCAACTATCCCACGGCAACATTTTTTAATGCTTTTAGAATAAACATGTGAATGGTCCTCCCCAACACAGCAACCTTCTTTACAAGGGTTATAAGCCTTGCCATCACAGTCAATCTTGAGTATGACCTTGCTGTCACAGCATGCATGTGTCTTCTTTGCATAAACAACACCTTTGCAGCAGCCTTCCTTGATTGGATTGTAGGAGAACAGTTTGCACTCCCAAAACCATCGCTTTTCTGTTAAACAGTAAAATAACAAAGGAATATAGTTTTGAGGATAAAAACTAAGGAACCAGCCATTATTTAGGGGTTTGGTGCAAATGACAAATGTAATGCTCAGCTTTTACTAGCCACCCCCCACAACATTCATACAAACATGATTGCACAAAAGGGCTACGTCATCCTATTAATTTTCCCTTGCACAAAAATATTTGGGCTCCTCCCTTGTTTGCATCAGTCCCCCTCTCCCAGAGTAAGTCTATTAGTAAGTCGAATGAAAATGTTCGGTATGATCGGAAAATAACTACTGCGAGCCACCTTAAGTTGTTGTTCGAAAGTTCCTTTACAGGAGCGTATCCAGGGGAGAGTCGTGGGGTCTATCATACCTAAGATTCAATTGATTATGTTATCCTAGAATTCAGTTTTCCAACAGGTTTTGCTCAGTATACGTTTGGACCCCTCTCTCAAAAATCTGGTTTTGCATAGTATTCGTTTGGACTCCCCTCTTAAAAGATCCTGGATCTACCCCAGCTTTATTAGATTAATTTATAAAACTAAATGATACAAATTACATGTAATAAGAAATCATATATCAAAGTGCGATACAAAATTCAGAATTTTCAGTGAATTGATAATTTTAAAACCATGATCTTACAAGGATGCTCTTTCTATTTTCTAACAGTGGTTAACAGCATTTTTAAAAAATTGGTTGAGTGGTAACAAATCTCTTCCAAGTATATTATCTATAAATTTTTCAAAGTTTTATCAGACCTGTTGTTTTTGATTCCTCAGTAAAAGGTAGTTTAGTGAAGCGAAAAAAAGTGGCGCCGAAATGAAGCCAAGTGGAAAACGAACTTCCAAAAAGGCGCAATTATTTCCCAATTACCATTGCATCTAACTGCCGTGCCATTAATAGATTAAAATGTTATTTTTTTTGTTGAAAATCAAAAAAATTTTATACTTCTGGCCAATTAGAAGTCATTAGTATCCCAATCTAGTTACGGTCGTTACCCAGTGATAGCTGACTAGGTTAGTTTGGTGAACGGAAAAAATTTGGCGCCCAAATGAAGCCAAGTGGAAAAGGCGCAATTATTTTCCAGCCGATAGTATTCATATTAACTGCCGTGCCATTAATAAATGAAAATTGTTATTTTCTTGTTGAAAATCTAAAAAGGCATATAGTTCGGGCCAAGAAGTTCTTTAGTATCCCAATCTAGTTACCCACTGATAGCTGACTACAAAACCGCTAGTCACTTTTATTCACACATGAATTTGACGTGACCGCCAATTGTAAGTGGCGCCAAAATTTGGTCAACACACCATGTAGATGATGCTACTTTGGCTTACACTGAAAAGGTTCTGAAAAATGTCTAAATGGTTTAGTGATAGTTCGCAAGAGTTATCTTAACAAGGAGAAACTATTATATATTTTGATCATACCTATGATACTTTCTTGTGGAGATGCCTTTCCAACTGCTTCTGTTAGTTGCGGATCATAGAGTTGATTAGACGCAAAATCAGTCCGCTCTGACTCATCTTGGAACTTGTTCGCACTTGCAGTTAGTTTGAGCAGTACTAACGACACGAATACTTTCGAAATCAATCGCATTTTGGGGTTCAAAATGTTAGTTGTATACAGAGAACAAGTGAACTGCACGAAGACTGATGGAATACAATATCTACTTCCAATGTAGCGTCGGTCGTTTCGCGCTATTGAGCATGTATAAAAAATCTTTTTTGCGGTTTTGAAAAAATCGATCCTGTAACTGAAAAAGTATAGCACTGAGACAGTCTCAGAAACCATCTTTTTTAAATCAATAAACGTTTTACGTTGCCGAGAATCATTATTAAGCGAGAATTATCATTCAGGAAAATGATACTTTAGCCTATAAAATTGGGAAAACTTTGCTTAGAGCAGTTGACGTATGACTGTGAATGAAGTTGTACGGACGTGCCACGTGCCGATGATGGTGTACGCACTGTGATGCCATTAATTCACATTAATTCCGTACCGTTACCGTACCTCGTGCTGCGACTTTTTCACCGTTGGTTTAAAACACAATCTTTATTTGCTAGCTTAATTTCACGATCGACATTCGTCGGTTTCATTTCCTAGCAACTATTTACTGTGCGACGCGCGCTACCGTCGACACCAGATGTATTTTTTTCAAGTCCAAAAGCCAATCAGACAGCGAGAATTTGCTTGAAAAATCTATTTGCACTTTGAACTCACTCAGCCGTGAGAATGTTTTTTTGTATCTGTTAAACAAATTCTCACCATCTGATTGGCTAAATTTTAAAAAAAATTTACACTAAATGGACAGGGTACATTGGTACAGTAACTTATGAACTGACATTATTTAGAGCTTTTACATTTTAGATTTTCAACATAGCTATAGAATTAGTAGTTCTAGAGTCTTGGTGCATGGAATAAAGATCCCCATTTCGTTTCGGTTTTTCTTATATTGTTAAAGCCCGTTTACACTAGCAATTTGGTCGCGTGACTTGAGCGACGAGTTCAAAGCCGAATTTATCACAACCCAAATCGCGCGTGTTTGCACTAAATTTCGAGCATGTTCGAATTGGCGACGACTTGTGAATGATCCGTCGCCGTAAAATCGCCATAAAATCGCAGCTCAAGTCGCGCGACAAAATTTCTAATGCGCGCCTTTACAGTTCTTGTATTGTGATGGCGTCATGTTATGTTAATACATCGCCCCACCCCCTTCCTTCCCGTTTAGAGAACAATGAACTCGTTCTTGCCTTTCGGCAGCATTTCCCTGACTATTACACAAGAGCTGCAAAGGGCCAGTGGTCATAATTTTTGCATTTTACATTTGCCCACTTTAGATAAAAGTGAAAATTGAAAATACAATTCAAAAACATTGTATTTATTTATCCCGAAAAAACGTGATCAAAATGTTCCCTAAACTGGGGGGTTCATTTAATGAAAAGTCTTTCCGCTCTTTCTCGATGTTAATTAGAAGTAGAAAATGCCATGAACAAAATCGTTTCATACAGATTGACGTGCTGTACAGCCATGGCGTGCCAAATGACGCGTGAATTTTCAAATTTACAAACGGTCGACGACAAAGACAGCCCTACCCTACCAGCGTGCGACTTTTTGTCACACGTATAAAATCACGACATGCCACCCCATAGGTTTATTTTTGGTCTTCCGGTATCAAAAATTCCTGTCAATACTATGACGCCGACAGCAGGTAGTAAAGATTCTTGGAAAACAGTCTCAAAAGGCTGTCTCGGCAAAATTAAAAAAGATCTTCTCTCCCCAGTTTCCTTCCCCACCACTCTTTATCAATATCAGGATTTCCACAGTTATGGGGTTTATATCAAGGATAATCCCATGATTTGTTAGTCTCTTCTACCCAAATCTCAAAATTCTATCGTTTTATAGTTACTCTGTTTATATCAAGGATAATCCCATGATTTGTTAGTCTCTTCTACCCAAATCTCAAAATTCCATCGTTTTATAGTTACTCTGTTTGTCCAGACTTTAATCCAATTCCAGTTTTCACGTCCTAAAGCTTTATTCACGCCCTAACGGCGACGTTCCAAAATTACATACGCAATATACGGCACAATAATAAGTCTATGAGAATGCATACCTATTTCAAAAAAGTGAGATTATTCCGGGCGAAAACCCTTGGAAATAAATTCGGAAAAATTAATTTCCGACCTCGCTAGGATCCTAGCGAGGTCGGAATTTAATTTTTCCGAATTTATTTCCAAGGGTTTTTCGCCCGGAATAATCTCATTTCCAAGCACTTTAACTTTCCATTATTTCTAGGTCATGTATTTCACAGTGCTACGCGGTCCACATATTCATATATTTCAAAAAAGCTTGTCGCAGCCAAAGCCGATAGGAGATTAAGAATAACTGGAATGACTTGTCTTTCTGCTTCTTATTCTCGTCAAGAACATGGAGCTTACTGTTGAGATATTCAATGTTGTTTGTAGTCGACAAAACCATTTTAAAGGCCTTGATTATTTGTGTTTACTTGTATCTCCATAATTTCTTTCCGTCTTGGAATGACCTGTCACCTGTCGCCTATCGCCTATCGCCTTTGGCTGCAACAACCTTTTTTGAAATAGGTGTATTTCAAAACAGGTGTGTTATTCTTGAGGCACACCGTAGAACTTCAGAAATAAAGAAATCAAACATGCATTTTAATAACAAATTGGATATAGTTGGAATGAATTACAACTGCTAATATTATGTATTCCTAGAACGCCACCCTTGCTGTCTGTGCATTGACCTTTATTAACTTGTCCTAGGTCATTTCTCATAAAGAAGTCTAGTACTTCTTGTAGCCGACTGCCTTTATTATAGTTAATTATAACAACTAATAAAAAATCTCGTGAAAATGTTCTCCCAATATCAAGCAGCCTTAAGTGCTGATTTATTTAGTTGTATTACAAACAATCTTACCTAATAAAAATCTAATGAAATAGTTCTCCCAATATCAAGCAGCCTTAAGTACAAAGATCATTTATTTACTTGTATCACAACCAATTTAACCATTAATTATCTAAAGCATCCTCCATGCGAACCATATCCTCTTATAACGGGTCTTCCATAACAGCAAAGCTGGGTTCTGGTATTGTAGGGGGTGTACCTACAGCATCTTGTATACGCACCGTATCGTCTTATAACGGGTCTTCCTGAACAGCAAAGCTGGGTTCTGGTATTGTAGGGAGTGTATCTACAGCATCCTGTTAACCGACCATATCGTCTTGCAACGGGTCTTCCTGAACAGCAATGCTGGGTTCTGATATTGTAGGGAGTGTACCTACAGCATCTTGTATAAGAACCATATCCTCTACTAACG